>JAWWEQ010017820.1:0-32826 GCA_035583055.1 Torymus tubicola
CGAAATTTTGCTTCGTTTTTGAGCTAAAAATTAATCAAAATTCTGAATTTAGTGATGTAATTTTATCAATATTAAGGAATTTTTTTTCTCAAAAACGAAGCAAAATTTCGAAATATCTTACATAGACTTTTTTTCACTCTCGATTCACCTGAGAACTGCCCATATATAAATTGATTTATTTTATAATTTTAAAATGCTGTAGTTTTTACTCATGGAAGGGTCTGCACAATTAAACTGAGTGCATGATTAAAATGAGATCACTGGAATTGATTTTTGGATATACAAGAATCACTCGTTGTTAGTTTAAATAGAAAATAACGTCCTTATAGCATTATAACAGAGACATTTTTACTATATACATATAATATATAAATGAATATTTTAATAATAGTACAAATATATTAACAATAGTACATTCTAAATACTTTCATTGAAGAGAGCAGGTAAGTTAATATATCTACGCATATCTAATATTTTTCTCAAAATTTCTAACATTATTCCACCCAACGGTTTACTGCACAACAACGTTGAAAAACAATAGGTCGACTATTAATGTTGCCTCCCCCGCTGTTTCGCGTTTGAACAATCTTGAATGTAAACAGCGCTAAATGCATTTATTCATCATGCAAAACAGCAGCGGGGGTTGCGCGCAACGGCAAACAAAACTAGCATACCTCGCCGCGCCCATACACATACACACCTACACACATACACGTGCATAGTTCCTCCGTCGGCAACGTTCCGCGACATCCTCTCCTATTGCGGGCGCTGCATTCATGCGGCCTGGCATAATGCAAACATCACCCACGCTGCGTGAATTCCCCGGCCAACTCATCCGGCCCGTCGGAAACGGGGTCAGAGGCGATAAACTTGACCTTGCCTGCGCTGCTTCTGCTGCTATACGCTACATATAAACGTAGATGCGCGGCGTATATACTCTCAAGGCTCCGAATTTCCACCCTCCTCCTCCTCCTTCCGCTCTTTCCATCCCGGGCTGCGGTGATGCAGACGCGCTCGAGTGCTTCCCGATAGCCCGGCACACCAATTGACCCGCTGCTGCCAATTGCCTCGAGGTCGATTATTCGCTGCGTGTGTGTACGTGTATACATCTAGGTTTTGTCTGTGCGCACATGTGTGTCTATCACGAGGACACGCGCATATATTCTCGGGAACCTAGCGATTGCCTTTTTCTCCTCTCTGATAATCCTGGGCGCGATGGCCTCCTTTTACTCTCATCGACCGCGCGCGCCGTTTAAATTACACGCCGCGTGTATGTGTGCGACAAAGCGTTTTTCGGAAAAAGACTTTGCGCGCGAATTTGCTGCGTGAACAATTTCATCGTGTGTATATATAGATAGGCGGATGGCGAATGGTGCGTATGAATTCCGGCCGATTGAATTTTCGGAAGTGGTGTATGGATTGAATCCATTGGTGCGCCAATCCGACGCGCATCCCAGTGTGTGCAGTTAGGTGAAGATTGGATCATTCTTTTCCTGTTCGACCAGCCAGGAGTGGCTGTAGGTCTATATGTATGTACGTACTGGGGGGGCTGAAAAAGAGAGGAGACTTATACTGTAAGTGGCAAATTGAATCTTTTTGTCAAAGGCATTGCCGGTGTTCAAATACACAATTTGGTGTACTTTTATAGAAAGTCTGCTTGGTATATAAATTAGTATTAGATGGTCCGTTATATAAACTTTATTTTTTACGAACATACATCTGTTTTTAAAAAAATTAAATAAGTATAAGCTTTTAGAATGGAATCTAAATTTATACATCGGATTTTTATTGTATACACTTGTTAGGTCTCACTATGTGTTTTACACTAGCATACTCCTTCGATACGTTATAATGAAATCTATAGATCAACAATTAATTACCTAACTGAAATTACTCCAAAGTTTAATATTCTTTCAAACTTTGTAGCAAGTAACATGCAAATACGCAATCTACACATTGCAAATTAAGCATCTTGTTTAAAAGAGTGTGTATATATATACACACCCATCGCATCTCTAAAACCTTCTCTGTTCAACACACTAGACTCAAAAGCCACGCAAGTACGATCGGCCACGAAGCTGCCGCAGCGCCACATATATCGTACATCCAAGAAAACGGAGAAGTGGGTAAAGAGCTCGACACACGAGCGCGAGGGAGCACACATAGCACCGACATCCTCGTGTGTGCAGCCGTTTAAATGGGACGTGAATTAATGCCAAGTATAAGTTATAATACGTTCGCGGATATTGACACTGCAGGCGCGCGCGTAAGAGAGAGGGAGAGAGAGAGAGAGAGAGAGCTCGTCGGGCGAACTCATGCGCGGATAATGCGCTGTGAGGGGGTAAAAATAGCGCGCGGCCAACGGCCGCTGCCTCTATATGCGCGCAAGTTCTACTACTATATATACATGCAGCGGGAGCTGAGAGAGAACCACTTGAGGAGTTTTTAATTTGTCGCTGCCAGCGTGCGGCTGAGGGGGCGCAAATACCTAAGACCTCGAGCGCGCAGTCTTTAATTATGCGGCTTCAATTAAGGTATTCTCACTGTACGAGTCGTCGGCTTCTCTCTCTCTCTCTCTCTCTCTCTCTCTCTGCGGTGCGCGGGGAAAACGTGTTAATTGAAGCTTCTGCGCGATGATTTGGGTGAGAACATTATCGCGAAATGAAGATTTTTTTCTTGTCAACTCGACAAGATACTGCACTGTAAAAATTAAGATGTAGGTAGACCTAGGATAGTCATTTATATTTTATCAATTGCTGTGTGTATTTTAAATTTCTGTTTTATGCTTATGAGGAGTTTAACTGCGGTTGATAACAGTAATGAGATGGCAACGGGAGAAGAATGATTTCTAGCCCAGAAATATACTGCCTGCTGTTATGCAGATAAGATTTACTCTGTATGCATATAATGTAAAATAAAATCTTGTTAATATTTAGAAATAAAGAGTGCCACTTTATTTATAGATTAAAGGATAAGTTTGAAACTAATTTGATGCATTTCTTCAAAAGAATTAATAAACATTATAGAAAATTGGCTACTTTATGAAATAATATTTTTTGTAAAAATGATTGAATGTATTGAAGTTTAGTAATTGAAGCCATAATAATTACATTATTTTCTGTATTTTTTCAAATTATATATACACTCACAAAACGTTGTTTAAAATGCATTGAGTTTTAAAGTTATAGACGACCGTTTAAAAAGAACTTGGAAGATTGGGATTCCGGTATTGTAAAAGCGGTAACAATCGCTTCAATCTTATGTTAACTTTTGTGTCCTACGAGCGTAGCTTGACCCTGGGATTTAGCTAAATTTGCATTATTAGAAGACTAAGTGAATGTCTACATAGCGTCACATGTCCCATGTCTCTTGCCTCATGTCTCAAGCGGAAAAAATTGGTTGTTCGATATCTAATGTTTTCTTGAACTGTAGTAGAAATGAAACAGACCTGCTGTTACCGCATTTCTACTGCATTTCTACCGCAGTTTATGAATGCACTAAATATCAGACAACGATTTTTTTCCTGCTTGAGACATGGGACAAGAGACATGGAACATATAAGAATGAAAGTAATATTAGAATATTTTCAAAGGAACATACTTTATATTATTTTTCAAAAACGTTTTTAGAAAACTGCGGTTCAGAATATTATTAAATATAATAAATGTAAATACAATCAACAATTATTAAATACTTTAATACTTAGATTTAGATATTTAACTTTTTTAGTTGTGTATATATATTTAACTTTTTTAGTTGTGTATATATAACGCGTAATAAAGTTCCTTATTAAAATATTATTCAAAAGAAACTGAAATACATCGCAATATGAATAAATTTGAATTACCAGGTAGTTTTTGACTAAAACTCTTCTACCTTGCAGTTAACTTTTCTAATAAACGTTAAAAATAAAATTTATTGTTATAGTTTAAATAGCACAGCTTTTAAGATTCATTTATACTCTCATATAAAATAAACATACAGAGACTTTATGAATAAGTTTATTGTAGTTTCCCTTTTTTAACATGACTCTTTTGGTATTAATTCAAAACAGTATTAATGTAAGAGATAAACAAATATATCATTTCTCTTTTGTTTTGAATTTACGAGTTTTAAAGACAAAAGGTACGCTAGAAAAAAGCTTTAAAAAATTTTTGATATCTTTGACCTATAAAAATTTCTACTGCAACAGAGTAAAAACAAATGTGTAGTCTTATACAAACGTATATATGTGCGCGTGTTTGTTTGTACATCTTCAGCCGTGTGCACACCTGCGGTATCCTCTCCCGCATTCGAGCACGATGCGGATTGCGGTGACACTGGGCGCGCGAAAACGAGCCCCTGAAAGAAAGAAATTAATGACGTACCTGCGCGAGGGGCCCCTCGAGTGTTTTACACACGGGGAGCGCGCACTGCAAGAGCGCACGCGCACATAGGAGGAGCTTCGTTAATCTCGTTTTCGTTAATTAAACACTGCCGAGAGTGTTGCAGTCGCACACAGAGCGACATACATATACACTACAAATTTCAAGAAGCAGATTTGCTGGGGCTTCTCGTCCGCACGAAAGCGCCGAGCCTGGAGACCTCCTTTTTATATGCTTTTCCCTACAAACGCACGGGTTTGTAGAGGCGTTGTTGAATTTCTGTTTTGACGCATTTCTCGCTTTCCTTCATCGTTACTTACGTTGACAATATTTTTTGTTCCTTTAACGCTACGCTTTGAAAATAATCTCATGTTATTATCACAGTTAGATTTTTTCCATATATAATATTATGTTTATAGAAAAAGTAATTATATTAAAGAGCTTTGTTCCAATGTGAGTAATATTCATTCATGTTTTCGTTTCAGTATATTTATAGTATAAATACGATTCTCATTTTATTACGAATTGAAGTACCTATCTATTATTCAATATTTTAGAAATCATAATTCATTTTGTTTATTATATACTGTGACAATTTTCAATAATAATTGTTGTATATATTACCATTTTTAAGATAAATTTATTTCGATATATAAATCAAAATGATAAATGTACTATACTTGCCAAAATTTAGAGTTTACTTTAATCTTTATTATAGATCTCTTATGGAAGTGTAACAAATTTTTTGGTGCCGCACCTTGTCCGGGGTTGGAAAGAATAACTTTTAAATGTCCAAACGAAATACGATTTAATAAATAAGTAAAAACTTATATTTTTAAAAATTTTACTATAAATACAATAATCTGTTTTATAAATAACCACACAAAACTTTTTAAATTAAAAATTTCTAATTATCCGGAAAACGTAACTCTGTAAAAAGTTTTAGATACTGAACTCCAGTAAATACGCCATACAGACAAAAGAGGATTTTGATTTTGGTTTACGAGTAGTCCACGTGCTCTTTCCACGCTGCTGCTGCACCAGACACCGTCAAACTTGCTTCCTTGCAATTTTCTATATCCGCAGTTTCATGTTTTATGGCTGTTATAAAACACGTAGAAAGTAGTGGTTACAGCGTGTAACAAAATAAATTACGTTGCAGTTTTTTTAGACAATTTCAAACTGACCCTCTTAAAAAATCGCCGACATAGATAGTCTATAACCGGAAACAATATTTTCCTCTGTATATAGTATATTTCAAAAGAATAGTTTGTCAATGAAAATTTTTATTTTGTTATACTCTTAGAAAGTCCTAGTTAGGCTAAAGAAATTATTCAAGAAAATGAGCTAAATTTAGAAATGACTACTCTACGCGCGGGGAATGTCTTTGTCTCTTAGAAAAAAGAGCATTATATACATATATAAGAAATAAAAGAACTCCCCGGATGCGCACACACAGCAGCACGCAAAATTAGCCTTTTCTTTCTTTTTCCTTCCACCCTCGCGTGACACAATTTTTTTTTCCTCGAGAGCACTACCTTCGCACACGCCCAATGTAAAGTGCCCCGTGTAAAGTCGTTGCATTAACTTGACTCGCAGACGTGCGCACTAGCAACCGCACCACGAGGATATTCGTTAAGCCGGCCGAGTGACGGGAAAGGCTATCGTCGCTTTAGCCTTTCCGACGCTCTATCTTCCTCTCTCTCCCTCTCTCTCTCGCCCGCACTCTTTCCTCTCTTACCCTCGGCGTCTCGTCTTCGTGCAGCGGTGCGCGCGCGTCAGCTTCGTTTGCGGCCGGGTGTCGTCGTTAAGCTGACGTTGATGTTGATGAAAGACGATGCTGCCGTGCTACCGTCGACGCTCCTGTGTGTATATATATATATACGTGTGTTCGCGCGGGAAAAAGAAGAATCGGTCTAGCTGCTACTGTTGTAGGGCGGAAAAACAGCCAACGCGATAAGAGAACAAGCGTACTTGCTTACTCGCTTTCTCTCTTTCACATCCTGTGTGTTTTCTCTTGGTTTTTTTATCTTTTTTGTTTGATACTTCGCTGGCACGCTGAAGATCACCCGACATGTAGCTTTTGTTGGTTTTACGGCTGTGCGGATGAAGGCGTGTTTGCGATGGGAAAGATACGAATCGGGGATAAATGAAAAGGTAAACAATTCTATGACTTATTATAGACTTGAAGCGTATATTTTTCCATAAAAGTAGGTTGATGCATTTATTAACGATTGTGTTACATAAAAGGACGTTTTTTTTAAAGATATTTAATATTATGCAGAAACTTAAAACTAAAAAAATATCTAACCATTACTAATTCTTTTATAATTATGTACTACGCAAGATTAGCGACTTACCTGGTATGCTAGTAAGTGTAAATAAAATTTTTGTTATATCTTTTTTTTTAATAATAAATGTATAAATGTATATTTTTTAATTAATTAAAAAAATTATTGCGAGGGATATTAAAATGGAAATGGAGAAAGTATACAAAAATTTTTTGCTCATTTTTAAAATATTTATTGATGCTTGTCATCAAATATACATGATTCCATGGTTTAAATTCATGCAGGCTTAGAATTAGATACATCTACGGCGTGTTTAGAATGCGGTTGTGAGGTTTCGCTTGAAACTTATAATGCAATCCATTGTTGCCTTCTTGTGAGTAAATGAATCTTAACTTCGGATACACAGTGCGAGCTACGTGTGATAAAAGGATTCGCTATAGTTTATTACGCTTAATTAAGTCATATTAAAAGCAGTAACCATGGAAATTACTTTACGTCGATTGCTGATATGTTGGTCTACGATACATTTCCTCTTATTTATTTACACCACTTTCCTCTCTTAAAGTATGGTCATTTTGAATTACAAACATTGATAAAATTTCGAACTTCATTCAACTTAAACTTAGCTCTATTTATTAATACGCTATAAAATCTAAATCTGTTCCGAGTTTCCTAATTTTCCTTTCTTACTGTTTGCACTTAGACAATTACTAACGTTAATTCATTTTACTTAACTACTTAATCGAATATGAAAGTTATCTGCTACTGAACTAACGTCTCAACATGAATAATTCAATTAAAATTTTTGAAATTTATAATTTTGCCATATACAATGTAGTAGAATTTTCCTTTCAATACGTTAGTTCACTTTTTTCATTCGCGAAACACCCAGTATTCGCGCTGCCTCGAAATTTCGAATTTGAGCCGGGAGCTACTCTCACTCCCCTTTGCCGTGACCAACGCAGCGTTCAATCACAGAGCTGCGTCCCAGCTACGGTTAAGAGTATAAAAAGTCGCTCACCGACCTTGGTCGACATCGGAAGCATGACAAACCCTTTTCGCTCTGACATAAGGAGTAAATCTGCCTTTCCTCCATCAGAGCAAACTCGTGTTCAGCTCGAGCAAAAAAGGGAAATGAACATGCGCATTCGGATTCCTGCTGTCGCGTGTCCGCAGCGAAATAAGGGTTGTTCGACCTACTACTCAACTCTAGTACACGTTCGTATTTCGAGAACTTGTCATTTCATATCGTGTACTTTATCGCGCATAAGTTTAAATACATAATCTTATTTATTTACTTTTGGATGGGATCCCTTTCGAATTCTTTAAAAGAAAAGAAATTTAAAAAAATATAAATTTCTAAGAGTAATAATGATAGATAAAACAAAGCCCCGATATAGAATTGTGATGCTGATTCAGCTAAAGAAGCGAAGTTAAAAAATCTTAAAAGAATTCAATGTTATTAATAAGGAATCACGAAAACTTAATTGATAACTTTCATATTTTCATAACAATATAATTTTCTTTATTTTCTATACTTTTAAAATTCAAAAAGGGGTCAACTTTTCAAAGTAATACGTGAAATCAAAATACAATGCTTTTATTCGACATGTGATTGTATTCCGATCTACTTTTAGAGTGAAAAGTTGCCCTTTGATTTGACATATTTTCAAGTATATGACTTTATAACTTCATTTTATAAAATCGCATGGAAGTATATAATTATATATGTTTTGATGCTGATCACAATTTTGAGCGATTTGTGATTTGCGAACTTTCAAAGCGCTATATACAACGTACAGGTAGAACGCGATATGCGTGTGTTAAGGTTTGATTTGTTGATTGTGCCCCATTGCTTGACTCGCGAAAGTTTCAACTCTTAGAAAATCATTACAAAACTATACAGTACTATTGAGCTATATTTTCTAAATAAATACTTACAAAATGATTCTATAATTAAAGCGTAATATACAGATATTAATTTATATTTTCGATATGATTTTTTATGAACATTTTGCTTATATAAAAGATGCTTTGAATAAAAAACTTATATTCTATTAAACGGTAAATATATACTACAAATTCTACGAAACAAACAAATTTAATATTTCTTTTTCAAAGTAATATCTACTTTTGTACACCTATACTATTATGTATAGAGTAGGTTGTGAGATCATTTGTATAATGAATTAATAATAGTTAAAGAACACAATAGGGTTTATAGTCATATAATATAAGTATATAAAGTATAGTATAAATTCAAAGTAGTTGCAAGATAATTATTTAAAATAGTACTGAATAGTTTGTCAGAAAAATCATAAATATTACAAACTTAATACGAAAGTCGATGTAAAAAATGCGTTGTTTCTTGTTTAATCTGTCCATAGGTTCTAATTAGACCGGGTCAGGTGCTGGAGCCAGTAATTGCATGCTGGACGATTTCGCTATCTATAAATTCATAATAAAAAATAGTATTAAATATCTTTTATAAATCTAAATTTCCAAGCCCTACTACTTTATTAAGTTATCGATATTTAGTAAATTTAGACTTTTAAGTAGAAACCATAAAATTTATTAGTGGTTCATAATTTTATTAAAGAAGGAAAAAATGTATTTTAATTTATCCAAATTAACTATAGTTAATTTTTTTGCACTAAAATAAATTTAAAAATATTAAAATATTATTAACTTTTTAATAAAACATGTTTACTTTTACTACATTCAAGTTATTTGTTTTGACAGAAGACTTTACTATGATGTCAAGTTACATAATAACGTTACAACATTTGCACGAATATTAAACATGTTTCTTTAATGAACAATACATGACCATGTAATAAAAAGGATTACCTGGTGTTTTGGTTGCTTGTGAGACTTTCTCGAGTAGACCTTCAGTACTCTACAATTGCAAGCGACGGACAACGCAACAGCAAGACCCTGTTGAGGAAAGCAAAGGCTTGAGAAAGAGCTGTGAATCCCGACTCGAAGAGGGGAAATACACGGACGGTGAACCAATCTATATCGAAAGCTCTCGACAAGAAAGTTCCTCTTTTACTCCCAGAGATAGTCATTGAACGTAAACCAAGCATACAAATAGAATTTCTACTTTGACAACAAAAATACATTATTGATATTTATATTAAATCAAACATAATGTGGTAAAATTTTAATTACTTTTAAAATTTCGATTTTTAAAACAAATGCATTCTTTATATTTCAGTAAAATTGAATATTCTAATATTGTGGTACTTCAATAACTTAAAATACAAAGATCCAGAAAAAATAACATAAATCATAAAAAGGGATATCATTTCATCTATACTCTAATGTATAAGAAGGCAAGAAAAGTATGTGCTATAATAACTAACCTGAAGAGAGTGGCCAGTGCAGAAGACCGCCCATAAGAACGGCACCTTCCATACGCGAGATGCTACACCGCAACCCGCCACAAAGCCGATGATAAGGCTGACTTTGAGGAAGAGCATTAGCTGCAGTGCCCGTCGCCTCTTCATTTTTTCTCGTTGTTTTATCTCCAGCTGCATACTGCACGTGTACCTGTTGTTGTCATCGTCCCCGTTTTTTTTTCGCGCCGATGATGGTAGAGTATCGTTGAAAGTACATGAAAGGTATAGAGAAATCTCGTCAGTTTGATAAAGACATGCACATTGAAGTATATGGGTATATAGTAACTGGGGGAAAAGAAAAACCCGAACAAAAGTTGGAGTTTACGCACGAAGAATCCTGTTGGTTTTTGTTTTTTTGCGTTTTCCAGTGAACAAAACTCTGAACGAATTTCTGTGTGGCAAAAAAAAAATATTCGAAGCTAGTGGTCGTTTGTTTATGTATGTACCTGGCTACGATGGCCGCTTTAACAAGATAGTAGCCCGCGGTCAATAGTAGCCATATCACGGGTATACCGAACGCATAGACGGTTGCTTTTGCTCCCAAAAACCTGTGGACAAAAAAAGGGAAAAAATATGTATTTTTCACTGCTGTTATGGCTATCAATATTTAGTATTCCAAATTCTGAGGAAGAATGCGAAAGCCGTGCAAATATAAGAAGTGAAATTTTTAAGAAATCGACATAGAACTATCAACTTTATTTTATATCCATTATATTTGCAGTTTAGAGAAATTTTTTTAAAGAATTCATAGTCAGACAGAAAGTCGTAGCTACAATGTTATAAATATTACTAATGCGGAAATTCAATATAAAGGAATATATAACTAGATAGATGGGAAACGCGTTATACAAAACAGAGATCATTTTATCCTGATATCTTTTTCCAAGGTATTTATATAATAGCTACTTCAATGTATTATTCGATGGTATGAATATGTGGATGCTCTATATAGAAGAAGTTGAGTAACAATGAGTGAAGTGAAGCCTGTACTGAAGCCTGACTAGTTTAAATGTCATTAATATTTTCACAAAGATTGGGTTTGTTTTTTTGAATTCATATAACAGCTCATCTTTTTTATCCTTCATTCTTCGAAAATCATTATGTGTTTTATTATTTCTTGTAAATAATGTATGAAAAGGAGTATAAAGTAAAAATCTTTAAGTACTTTCTACAGAATCTTATTAGTATAAGCGGCCAGAAAGATAAAAAAAATAATGCAATCGTCGCCATATGTATGGAAAAGACTGTTTATTTAATTAAATTAAAATAATAAATTTCAATATTTTCATTATGAGAAACAAAAATTTTATTGTATATTTTGCATTGTAAAATTCTTATTGTGACACAATGATATTAGAAATTTAATTAACTTTTGAGATATTAAATTTTACTAAAATATTGGATTTCAGAATATGTTTGCTGCATTTGAATAACTAGCTTTTTTCTTTCACTGCACTTAACATTAAGTATGGTCTTCAGATTGATGCATTCTAGTGAAGAGAAAAGCTTTTCAAAAGTGAAAACGGAGAATACGAGAAAATAAGAATAGAACGAAAGTAGTGCAAGTTATCAGTACATTGTAAGAGCTTTTAGCTATATATTTTTTAACAGCATTTATCTGAAATAAAACTTAATTTTGAATATCAATATAATATAAAAATACAGTATGATAAAAATTACAATTTAATATATAAAATGCTTTATTTTATTAGTCCATAAAAATCTGCAAAATAACGAAAAAAGACATCTAAAGTTACGTTGAAGAGGTCAGTTTTCACATTTAACTTTAAAAAATATATGCATGGTATCGTTCTATTATGCTCTTGCACAAATCACGAATCGTAGTAGAACAAATAATAATTACACTGACCTACAAAAAGAAAAATAGAGTTGAAGAGACTAGAATATACGATATCTCCTTGTATGTTGGTTTTCTTAACAAGAATGTAGGGTCGTAATTGCTCCATCACGCGAAGCATTTGAACTACATAATTTATAAGCGTTTTTTTTTTCTTAATTTTAAGTTTAACTATTTAAAGTTTAATATGAAACATACTTAAGCTTTATTTTTATAAAGATCTTAAATTACAAATATTTTAAATACTTTTTGACGCAGTATTTCAAGAAATTTCTGCTCCATATTTGATTTTATTAGATCACATGAAAATATTGATTGCTAGTCTAATCTTTATTACATGTCATTCTTTCCGTTTTGAGGGTCTCTGTTATAAATATAAAAAATATGTAATATGAGTTGATTTATTTTGAATCTTCACTCATTTTGATTTATGTTTTTTTAACTATTCAAAGCATTATGTAAGATATAATCGAACACTATAACAAGAACTTAAATGTTTTGCTAGCGGCATTCAACTACATGGCTCCTATTAAGGTATTGTCGAAAACATATGCCCTACCAGCAGTTAAATGGCATGAGATCGTCGACCTTCCAGATGTCATTGGTCTCCCGTATCTGCAGCAGCGTGGCCCCACCGAGGGTGACGAGGGGCGCACCCCATGCGAATACGCTGTACTTGAGATACGTTGGCGGGTCGTCGCGGCTGGGGATTGAGGCGACGGTCGCATACAGGTGATGGCACATCGCGGCCAGCCAGCAGACAACCGAGACGCGCAGGTACTGCAGACTCATGCCAAGCGAGATACATAATTCCGAGTCCTAAACACACAAAAAATACATTTACCTTAGAACAGTCATTATTTATGACGATAAATAATATTTTGTAAATTTTTATTGTTTTAGTAAATTGTGAATTTGCTTTAATAAAACAAAACCACAAAACAAATCTTTTTTTCTATCTATTTTTAATACTTCGCTTTCTTAGAAAGTTGAGAACGAATTGTTGTTTTTAAAGTATTTACGAGATATTTTTGCTAGTTCAGTATTATACGACGATTACTGAAAATTTGCTTAATTTAGTCATTTTGGACATTTATTCGTCTCCTAATGTTCGTCCAGGATCAAGTTTGAACTTAAATTGCGTAATTAAGGAAAATTCTCAATGGCATAAAATGCACGTACAACGTAACGATTTTTCTTCAGCTTATGCATCTAATATTCATGCACGCCCAAAAATATATGTGTAAACAATTTTGTTTTATAAAGAATTCACGTATTTAATATAGAGACCAAAATTGTATGCCTTTATATGAGAAATTATAATAATAAAGAACAGAATAAAGAAATTATTACCTACAATATCGTAAATTGCATTTTATAAATTTTGAACCTTTATTTGATTCTTAATATGATAAGAATTATTATTTTAGTAATTTATCTAAATCTAAATTTGGATTAGAATAAAGGCAGTTAACTATTCGTTGACTATTCTGCAATACGATCTTTTCTGTTATCTCGGAGTCCTCTATTTTATCTACCTTTGTTTCACATGTGTGGAATAGATTGTACATATATATATGTAGCTTTGCCTTGAAAACGTAACGAATCCTACTGAACAATAGAAGGGGACGTATTGCAGAACACCTGTATTACACTAATCCTGTTACATAACCTGTAGATAAATATGTTTTTAAGAATGAAATCTAATATGCGTAAAAAATTGCATTTCAGCACATGTCTATTGTAACATAAAAGTAACATAAAAATCTAACGTAAAAATTAAATTTCTTGAAACTTTATCTTATTTACTTCTTTTATTATACGATTACTAGTAACATATTTTTACTACGCTTCATTAATTATTTTATCTCCAAAAAAGTTGTACAATAGAATACGCTTCATATAATAACAGAGAAAAGTATGAAACAAACTCAGTTACATATTATACTATTGAACGAACATAATTAATGCTCTTAAATAAACTAACAAACTTTCTGCAAGTATAGTTATACAAATAATTATGATTATTCGAAAAGATTATGTTTGGATTGATTTATACGGGATAGCGCGAACGCAGTCCCGGCTAACAAAAATTTTACGCCCGAGATATCCACATTAGGGATATTCGCAAGGGTCAGCTCGACCGTAGTGCAATGGAAGAGCCTCGCCCTGGAGGAACCGCCTTTTTGATCACGGTAACCTCTGCGCCAGGTAAGTATGCTTTTGGCCGTGACGGTACCGCTCTTATACTCTCAACTTGCCGATTCACTTGCGGGAGTTTCAGTCTCCTATCTCTTAGCACAGACGACGCATGCACACTTTCACCTAGCGGATGTTCTTCGAAACACTGCGGCTGTATGGCTATATAGCCACTTGCTTAGTCCCCCTTCCCCCTGCCGCTCTTCCCACATTCGAAGTTGAGGAGCATAATATATATGTATATATACGTATGTACAAGTGTCCGTTAGTATTCTACACTTTGTACGTATGAATCAATTGCTGGAAATATTTTATAAAAAAGTAGATTAATTAAAAAATTAATAAATATAAAAAAACTGTTAAAAAATGCAAAATAAATAATTTTACAAAATCAATTCCATTACTTTCTTTGTGGGAAAGTATATTTTGAACAAACATTAAAATTTCAACGGCTCCCTTCATTTGATCATTTTGTACTTGTAAATATTTACTTCTAGTGCAGTAAAAATTAATTTAACAACTCCAGAGCAAAATAACAGATTTAAATAGCAATAAATTTCGATATAATTCAAAATTTAAATGATAGCTATACGCATAAATTACCTATATTTTATTAACTCTAATCAATAGACTTTTACTGTTCAAAACCGCACTGATCAGCGAGAAACGGGCGAAAATAAATCGAAACTCAACGGGTTTAATGACTCGCGAAGCCGACGGCACCGCAGCTTCATAATTACACCGAAAACCGATAGTAGCCCAATATTATTAATACGTGCGCGAACGTGAGACCGACAGCTCGCTCGCTCGCGTTATATTATGCGCGGCGTTTTAACTTCGTCGTCCACAATATTCACGCGCCACCGATTACGACGGATCAGCGTTCGCGCAAACGACACGCGCACGCGTATAAATATACATAGTGCACTATGTATATACACGCACGGGCTAAAAGTGCGCACCAGAGGTGCATTTAATTATCGGACCAGCTGCGGTAGCGCATGCTGAACGCCCGATGCGCGTGTTTCCTCCCGACCCCGCCTGTTATACGTGGTGCACATGTGCACCTACTGTTCTCGGTGCTTGTAATTATACGGGGTTAGGGGTTGGTAAGATTTGCAAGAAATTAGCGCCATGTTGCACGGTGTATCGCTTTGTTACTTTACACCTAAGCCCAGCATTGCGCTTGTAGCTTGGGTTAATCGACGAGTAAATTCATTGGGAGTTTATTGGCGTACACATACGCGCGGGGTCGATAAAACGCTTGAATTATCGAGAAACGTGAGTTTGCTTGCCAGTGTTTTTTTTGTATGTAGCACGCAGATTGCAGGTACGAGAATGGACGAATAATGTAAGCGAGAAATAAACGTGGAGTGAAAATTGCGTCGTAAAGTTTTGCCGCAAAATTTAAACTCTGATGAGGTACTTTGAATTTTTTGTGAAAATGGGTAAAGTTTAGGTATGAAATCTGCCCTTATTTTAATATGAAACCACGTTTTCGCGAATTTCACTTATTGCGGTTTCTTTTGCAGGTACGACAAATCCGCAAAGTTTTTTTAAAAAAAAAATCAAAATTCTTATTTATATTTTTAAAAATTGTCTTTAAAAAATGTTTATCCAGAAGCAGATTTTATGGATTCCCACACTGAGAGAAAAATATTGTTATAGTTAACACAATATATTCGATTTTGGGCCAATTATACCAACTTCTGTAGGCAAAAATGCTATTGTTACGGCAAGTATATGGGCGTATTTAAGCCAAATAGCTCATATATTAACTATTAGCATATGACCAATTCCCATGAATATACTGTTATTTCCACTAAGAAAACAATATGATTATAGCTAACATATATTGTAACTGTTAACATACGCATGTTAACTGGTAAAATACGTATAATATTAACTATATAATCATATTGTTTTCTCAGTGTACCAGTCACAATGTTTATTTATTTACCAGAGTAATACATATAATAGTAATAGATGTTAAATCTTACTTAGGCATGATTACATGTCTTAAGCAGATAACATTCTATAGAAGTAGACATGCTACCTGTACATAGGTCCGGTTCAATAACATTCAAAATTTAAAAATAGTACTCTTTACAATTGAAAAACTACGAGGCGCAATGAAATTAAATTTTATTAATTTATTTGCAATTAATTAAATTATTCATATTTAATTTTTCCTACAATATATTCTAAAAAAAAGTACAAATACAAATAAGTACAATACAAAAAAAAGTACTAATACAAAAGTACAATACAAAAAAGCAGTTTTATTGAGCTGAGATCTAATAGTGGGTTTGTTCTTATTATTAAACGGAAAGATAAATTGTACTTGATTAGAAAAAATATAGGTTGCATTTGGATAAAGGGGAAATAAATACAATAACAATGATATACAAAAACCTATTATTGTGTCTTTCTCTCTTATAAAATTCTTTATCTGTCTCTGTCTACGGAACGCGGCTCGATACACGCGGCGCTTCGTGTAGAGCGGCACTTTTATAACTACACTGAGAAAAATGATGTATTAAAAATTACTATAATATATAGTAACGTCGAAACATACTTGCAATATAAAAAAAATTACTATGTTTTATAGTAAAAATTATGTAAATAGCAATTTTTACTATAAAACATAGTAATTTTTTTTATATTGCAAGTATGTCTCGACGTTACTATGTATTATAGTAATTTTTAATACATCATTTTTCTCAGTGTATAAACTTCATATGTTAACTATTAACATATCGAATATTTGGAATAAAATATGCATTGTATCCAGAAGATTGTACTATAGTTAACGCAAATAAATTACACAATCTTCATTAAGATATTGGCTAATTTTAATGTTATCGTATATACACGTTAAAAATAAAGATATTTTTCTCTCAGTGCAGGGAAGTACTTTGTTTTTATATACAGAGATTTTGTATTATAATTGAATGTCTTGCACAACGAAGTTCCACAATAAACTTTCCTCAACGATCGCTGTCTCTCGCAGAGTGGCAACTCTCTTCTCCCTCGCACTTAAAATAAAAGGAGTTGGCATGCCCATCCTCCTAAGACACCTTTCCGGCTCCTTAAATAAACTGCCTCTGCACGCGCGAGTGCACGCGACGCTCCACCGCGCGGCGGAGTTACTTTATTGAAGGCTATAGTTACGCGGCGCCTGGCAGACTCCGTATCTATATATCTATATATATATATAATGTTCTCTTCGTTTCGGCGCCGAGAAATGCTGGCGTTGCAACGATGTCGCGTCTGCTAACGACGAGCACGGCGCAGGGTAGCCTGGAGAGGCGAAAAGAAAAAAAAATTAAAATTTAATTTACGTCAGTAGGGTCGGGGAAATTAAATCTTAGGCGATTTTGCGCACTAGCGTGCGTCACTTTTATCCCGGTGTTCCTCCACCGCGTCGCGTGTGCGTGTTCTTGTTTTCGGTTTGGTTCTTAGTTCATTAATTATACTCTCTGGGACTTATATCGTTCACGAAAAATTTAAAATTTGAAATTCTCTAATTATGACATATTTGCAGTAGATACATTACACATATGTTGTTGTAGTATTTTAATATGAAACCATATTTCAGTAGTTTAAAATTTACTCAAATCTTTAGTGAATATTTTTGCAATTTATATATTTTAGCAAACTGATGAAAACTAAATATTATTTTACAAACTAGGTTATTATACATAATTTTATATTTGTTTGAAATACACCCGTAAATTTCCGACTAAGTAAATCTATTTCCAGATGTATAGGAAAGTCTTACGAAATTGCGGTAAATCTCCTATTGTATGTGTATGTAATAATTTAAATCCACACTGTTAAATGTTCTTGAGGCTTTAATAAAGCCGATTACTATAATGCTTTCTAACAATGCTGTTCTTGATAAACTGGCGATAGAGCACGAAGGTAAATCATGTGTGTTTTGGTTATAATTCTGTAGAAAATTCCATTTTTTCAAAGTATTCATATTTCTTAGCCTTCCTAATTCAAATATACTTAACTTGTGCAGAATTATAAAATAAAAATATCAATTTTGAGAAATTAGAGGTACGTGAAGTAAATAAGATGTTTATTTATAATTAAATTTTCATACAACTTAAAGTTTTTTTATTCCAGATAGTAAATTAACATAAAGAATGACAAATTATGTGGTAAAAGTACAAATATTTCGAAATATACTCTTTTTTGTTAAAAAAACTAATTTAATAAGTATATTTTAATGGTTATCACAGTGTCACTGATATAACTCTGTTATAAAACAAAATTAATAAAAATATAAACTTTATGAATAAGTTGATATAAATATTTATTTTCTTTTGAAGTAATTTATTTTAAATACCAAAATTTCAAAATAATTAGAATAAGTAAATTGTGTTGAAAAATACAGAATTATTTAATACGCATATTTCCAACTATTTCCAGGATATGTATTAAAATATACGATGGAAAATGAAAATTATCTCTATAACTTCATAAAAAGTCATTAAATTCAAAGTTTAAAATACAACTTATAATGATTAAACTGATCAATAATTATTTTTTCATCAAATAAAAACAATACTTCAATATATTATAATTATTCAAACAGTTACGTCAAGTTATCACAAAAAATCAGTGGTAAACTGTATTGAAGATTAACGCAAAAGCGGAAGAAGAAATTGATATTCGTATTCTATGACATTCATACTATAAAATGCTTTCTTTTATAGTTAAAATATATTATTATAAATTTATACTTTTTAAAATATGAAGTACGATAGATGTATACGTATATAGTATTTTACAAAATGTATAGTAACTTTGTAGAATGAAAAATAAGAAGAGAAAAGTTAAAAAATTATAGAAAATTTGAAAATGTTTGTCCATTTTTTAATAAAACAAATGCAGCCATATACATAACTCTAACAACTGTGATCAACGTAAGAGTTTTTACATCAATTTCAATTCCACCTATATTGCAACTCGGCGCAAAACTTTTTCGCGATACATCCTTGAGGGAGGAAACATCAAAATTTCACGTTTCATCATCCGCCGACGCAATACCATTGCTGTACACAACATATTTTGTGTGTGTGTGTGTATGTGTATATATATATATCTGTTGTATATGTGTGTGGGTCTGCGTAAAAGTTGTGCGCAAATCCATCCTGCTATCACGCGTAGAGTAGAGACGGCAATGCTCTTAGAGCAGAAAGCAATTACAGCGCAATCCATCATTCTAAACTCCAGTGACTTCGGCTAGGACAGATGTACACGCGCAGAGGCGGTATAGCAAACTAGGACTCTCTCATTGTATATATATACGTATACACGCATTATTCTCGTATATAGGGTCATAGGTAAATTCCCGTGGTACGAACGTGCGCGTAGATAACACGACTACATCGCATGCCCGCGTGTGTATATCCAAATGCAGCAGAGGATGGAAAAAGAAGCGCATACGCGCGGTGTGCGGCGGCCGCTTCGATCCATCTTTCGCATCGCATTTATATGGATGGTCTGGCCCGGCATATTTCCGCTGCGGCTGTACATGTATGTACATGTGTGTATGTGTACATCTGTGTCTATGCCGGCCGTCCTCCATAAATCCTCGCCGTATCTACTTTATGCTATACTCTCTTTTTTGCCCTCTCTTTTCATCCGGCTCTCTTCTGGCGCGAGCGCGCATTCGTCCACCTTGCGTTCGCGCGCTTATCTCGATTTCACACTTCGCTATAATGCATATATAAAGGAAATCGGATTCGTCAAGAGTATAGATGCAGTGGTGTTTATGCGTATGTAGGTTTACTGCACACTTGCGAAATAAGAGGCTCTTTTTGCTACACTAAAGCTTTTATGCGAAAAATAAATGATGATCTTAGATCAATCGCGATCTAAACATCAATGTGTAATTCAAATTTAAGGCGCAGTTGAAATTGTTTCAATATTCTATAATTGTAACGATTTTATTTAGAAATAATTTTGTAACTTAAGAACGTCTAATAACATTTTAAAGTATATGAAGTATATATTTCATTATGTTGACGGTTAACGTCCTTGGCAAAATTCAGTTGGCCTTCAATGTAGTGGCCACACTTTTGAAAATACATAAAAGTAAATAATTTAACGCCTTGCAGTCCTAAGCCCAAATATAAAGGAACACTTATACATACACGCGTTTGTATTACCACAAAAATTATTTTACTATGAAACCAAAAATTCTTCATGAAAATTTTTAATGACGAGATCATACACCCGTCATCGTTGGTATACGAATTTAACGATCTTACGCGTCCCTGCAAATGTCGCACAATCTCAAAAACGTCGCTTCACACGTACACTTATATACAGCACATAAGAACGTCTTTTCTTCGTCTATAAGGCCGCTCCTTGTGCGCTAAAAAGAAAAGCTCGCGCGAGCACGCGGGAGAATCGCCGAGGAAGTGCACTCCGTTGAAATGTAGGTCAAACGCGCCTTCATCCCCTCCCCGCGGGCATTATTTTTCGCTAAAGCTCGGCCGTTGCTGCAAAAGTTGAGCCATTATTGCATTACGCGCCGCGCGGCGTGTGTGCATACTTATATGTCATGCGCATTCGAATGCGCGTTACGCAGGAGATCTGACGCTGACACGACTCAAACGAGGCGTATACTCGAGAGAACGCGACGCGCAATCGCTCGGGATCGAGCGCGCGTATGTGTAAAAAATTTCATCTCGCGTGTAAAGGGATAAAAGTTCGAGAGGCGGGAGGTGGCTTATGCGATATGCGCGCGTATATGTAGGGCGTCACAGTGACGACGAGATACAGAATTTTTTAAATTTTCGGCGGTACTTATACGGACAGGATAATTGCGTTTTCGACGGTTTTTAAAAGAACTGGAACTTTATTAAAAATTTCATTGCAATGCAATGTATAGATATAGATAGTATCTTTTTGTTAAACGGTGATTTCGTATACTATAATTTAATTTCTTGGCTTATTTTCACAGTGGTCTTGCAAATTTAAATATACATTTGCTCTCTACATTTCTATTTTGCATTTATGTTGATCTCACATTGGTACATATATCAATCATATTTTATTACGTTTGAAAAATATTTTATCCGTAAAATGTGCCACTGTGAATTTTAAATTAATTCTTACATTTTTTGACCCTAAGATCAAAAGTTTTCAAACTATTGAGAAATAAATTAAACAACAGAATAGTGCTGATAATTATAGTACAACCATCATTAGTGTTTTCAGAATATAAAATTTATTAAAGTAATGTTACTAATATTTCAAGAGATATTCATTACAGATATAGTTATTGCTACTCATATTTGCACGTTAATAAATAATGAATTGATTAGAAAGATTATATGAGGTTTAAAAACATTTGTTCGACTTAAGCTTGGAAAAATGTATTTGTTAAAACAATGCGATACTCATTAATTCATAATAGGAACATTTTAAAAAGTTTAGCAATACTTTCGAAAATTTTTGGTAATTCCAAAAACAAAGTTATTAAGTTTAAGAAATGTATGTCACAAGTTATACAGTTATGTAATATTATCCTGAATCATGGTCAAGGTTCGATGTGAATTTAAACAAAGTTTCTTAAACATTATTAGAATTGAAAAAAAAAATTGGTAAATGTTAGAAAAAAATTAAGTTTTTTCAAGTATAAGTAGTATTATAAATCTATTGGTACCTTGGAAAATTAACTAATGTTTTGTGAATGGTTTATCAAACTTTTTAAAAGTCAAAGAAAACGTGGTTACAGTGCAAATTGATATTAAAAAACAGAACACTGCATTTTTCAAAGGACCTGTTAGACTGATGGATTGCGGCTATTGCATTAAATCAGTATGATTTCTTTGAAAGGACCGAACTCTCGCTGGCACGTTTTTATTCCTCGATACGTCGCCGAGAGGAAATAAAATTCATGATGACTACTGCCACCAATGCAGCAACCATTGTGTTCTTTGAACGCGGAAAAGAAAAAGTGGCTAAACAGTTTTCGCGAATTCTTTAACGGATATAAAAGTTTATTACAAACATCACACGTATACGCGTCAATCGTTGATGTGGTGCGTGCTGTATACTCGTATCGATTTTCACGTAAACAGCTCTGCAGGTCTCTCTTCTCTCTCGTGCTCTCCCGTTCGCGCTTGCTCTCTATTTTTGCGCGCACTCTTCTCGCGGATGTTTGTAAGCTGCTTTACACTTTCTAGCTCTTGCTGTTCGCGAGCTTCGTTACGTTGTTTTTGCGCCCTCGCTTACTCGCATAGCTTTTTTTTTAAATGGCTTGTTTCGAGCCGGGCAAAAAGCAGAAACAGTTGGAAGATAATAGCATTATAAATTTTGTCCGATGAACATGAGATAGATCTTCATGCGTTTTAATTAAAAATGAATGCTAGCTTTTTAGGTCGTAAACTGAACTTTGTCTTTGAAAGAAGGTTAAAGGTTATTATAAAAAAACGACATTGCTTACCAATATAAATTTTCTAATTATGTAGTAAAATATTGAATTAAGAACACAAACATTTGTTATTTTAGTAAATTTTTGATAGTTTACATCTTAATCTGAAAAATCCACAATTATTATTTAATATTTGTTTTTACATTTCAAGTAATTTTTAAGTTAAATATGTTTTTAAAATTTGCAAAAGAAACGCTTTCAAAAAGTATATAAAGTTTTTTCTTATTTTTATAACAGAACCAGTTTCTTATATTATTTCTATTGATTTTTCCGTTCTCTTACATTGTGCAGACTTGTAGTAAAATCGAATAAAATATATGGATTTCAATTGTGCCACTGGTTTAAAAATAAGTTGAAAAGTATACAAAATTTTAGCTTCAAAATGTTAATGATTGATAATTAAGTTACCATATGTCAAAAAGAAAAGCAAAAAGTATCTCATAAATATTCAATTAAACTTATATAGTTCTAATGAAAAAACCTTTAATACCAAATAAAAGTAATATTCTAAATTTTAAAATTTTCAAAAAGCTCGTTTAAACATCATCGGCGTGAAAGCTCGTATGTGTCTAGTATTTTCACTCTTAAAGTTCGTAAAATGAATTAATGAGCACGCGTGAGCTCAGTAAAATATAAGTTACGTACTTGCAAAAATGTATTACACGTGCACTCTGACCCATTATAGTGATTCTCATGTGCAAACTCCATCAAACCATAATAACGTGCCATGCGCAAGAGCTAGTTTTCCGATTTAACAACGAATTTCGCTTTATCGGAAAATTGAGAGGGATTCCCGCGAGCGGGTTATTCAATTATGAATAGAGATAAAGATATGGAGTCGAAGAAAAGGATAAAACTAACAGGAAAATAAAGCATAGCTACTAATGCATAATGAAAAATATACAATATAATTGTAAAAAGTAGTGATTATAAGAGCGTGTCAAAATCGATTTTTTCGAAAAACGAAAAAGTTCAGGTTATATTTGTGAAATTATTACTATTTATTTATTACAAGTATTTTTAGCATAACATTTAAAAAATATGAGTAATAAAAATTTGCTGGTTATTTTTTATTTTATGTAGAAAATATACACAATTGCACTAACACGAGTAATATTACTGTCCAAAGCGTTTGTACTGAAAAGCACTTTTTGTGTAAATGCATAATTTTATGGATATTAAATTAAGAAAACAATACATGCAAAAAATTTAAAGGGTAAAGTAATAACAAAATCTTTTCCTCGTATATGGAAAAATTTGTTACTTTATAGAATTCCGAATAAAATATGAAAAATTAAATTTTTTAACACGTAAAAAATTCGATATAAAGCACAACAACCAAGGAATTAAGCACCGTGGCACAATATTCCAACAAACTTGGCATCCCATAAAATTCCACAAACCGTCTCTTACATAGCCCGACGATATATATATTTTTTTTCTCAAAGACTGAGCACGTCGAAATTCCGTTATCGAATTCACCGTCGACGTGCCGAAAAACCAATATGAATGCCAGTCGACGCGAGAGAGTGAGAGGGAGAGAGCTCCGTGCTCCCGCGCGGCGCAAAAGCTCCGTGGCGCGCGAAAACAATGAAAGACGCACAATGGGAAATAAAAGCGAAAAAAGTCGAAAAAAAGCAACAACAACAACACCGCGCTGTATACGCGATAAAGAGGTAAAGGGCGGCTGGGTTATTCGGGCGCAGCGCAAAGAAAGCTCGAACGAGTAGAGAGAAGGGAAAGTCGCGATATTGGGAGGGCGGTTACTCGCGTACATGTATAGGAGTAGTAGTAGGCGTCGGCGGTAACGATGCCCGTGTGCCATTATTGCGCCCGCGAGTCAGTCCTTTGTGTCGGTGAGCCGCCGCTATGAGATCCTCCTTTGTAGCCACCTTTTTTTTCGTCCTGCAGCGCACACGCTACAGCGATCCTTTTTATATTGCGGCGCGTCTTGTAACCGTAGGTGTGCGTTTGCCCGCAAAGAGAAATCTGGTTCTTTTGGAAACTCGTTTCCCTTTATGTGTATATGTATGCGTATAAACGTATGCATATATACAAATGCTATGTCAGTGCGGGCAAGCTCGTGTGGTTGGTGCTCGTGAGCAAAGTTCTATGACTAAAAGTTTGCCAGTATGACTGTGTATACGTCTGCGTTTTGCTTTCTCGTTGCTGTGGCGGGGACTCGGGCTGGTTCTGCGAGTACTCGGGTTGTTGTGCATCTCGATCCCTTTATGATATTCATACGAATGAGTAGGTGAAACGAAATGATAGCCTTAATATCAACTTCCTTTATGAATTTGAATAAAAAAGGTTATTACCAATTAAATGTGTAAGATATTTGTATGAACAATCTAGTTTCGTTACGTCAATTCTCGAAAGATACCAATAAATTGAATGTTTAAATAAAGTAAATTTACTTCATTATTTTGCAATATTAATTTTAAAAGACAACAATATAATGATACAGGTATAATAGAAAGATCAAATTTCAAATACATGGAAATTGCTAAAAGTAAATGGTTTTGTTTAGAACAAAGTAATCAAAAATAAAAATAGTTATGTCCATTTTCTGATATAAATTATAACGAAGTTAAATTTTTAGTTGAGAAGATAATTTCGTTCTTTAAACAGTTCCTCGATTTTGAACAACTTAGATATATGAAGTCAGCCATGTGCATAATTCTTTGATAGTGGAAGGTAGACCAATATATCGTAGAGGATTCCTGGTAAGCCTTTAATAGACACAAATAATAAGTTTTCAGATTAAATTCTTACACAGTTTACTGTATCCAATTATTACTAAATTTAATCAATTTCAATGCTATTAATATCATATATTCTTTTTATATGAAAAGTAATTTTGAATTTTCGCATTTACCGGGTAAATATAGTATATTTATTATTGCTGAGACATTTGAAATCATTTTTTTACAAAATAGACTTGTTTGTTCGTATTAGTTCGCAGCGGGTAGCATATATAAACCGTAATCAATTCCACCCTGATTTCGCCTTCACTTTCTCACGTGTCCTTGACAGAACTTTTTCACTTGGCATTGTCCTCGGGTCTGCGTCGCTCGCGTGTTCTCCTATTACAAAGACGAGCTGCATTCCGAGAGACTAGCGGAGACACGGACTATTTTGATGTCAGTAAAGAAGTGCATTTGTCTTTTTTCTTTATTTTTAAAGTCTCTTTGAAAAATATTTATTTCGAAAATTAACTATTTGCTGAAGTAACTTGCATAGAGCTTCTTTGTCTCTGCGAAGTTCTCTCAAAATTGTTATTAAAATTATTTATTAGGACATGGCTTATCGTCAAAGATAAATTTATAACTGAAAGTAATGAACGAAGTAAATGATGCTATAGCATTCCACGAAAGCATAAAGTAATATAATCCTTTATTGAGATTGCTGTATATCAATAACATAAAATCCAGTCTTTCGATGCAAATTATTAATTTATAATTATAGTACTTCAAATCGTAAATATGATTTAACATTTCATACAACTCAATAAAATTAATATACTCGCGATTATAATTAACTAATAAAGTACAAAATTAAAACTGGATTACAACCTATAATAAAAAGAATAAAATTAAGATTACGAAAATATCAATTAAATTCTCATCCATAATTACACTTAATGAAAATCTTGTGAAAAATCACCTGATTCAATAAAGAAAATTGGCTTTTTGCTTTTCTTATCCGCAAGACGCCTGCATCATTAAACTTAATAATTGTCGATTAAGATCTTAGGTCGTCGTCGGGGTCTGCGCTATATATAAACGGCGCCAAGACGGTAACGCGCCGGCGGGTGTCACGAAAAACGATTAGGCGAGATTAAAACTCGCGTGAAAAGAGCGGTGGAAGAGGTAAATGAAGAATGCCGGTCTTCAAATTGGCCCCCCGAGCTGTGATGCGTTAATCTATATATAGAGCGAGATATATTGCCTATAGACTGGATCATTTAAACTTGATAATGTAGAAAAAGCACAGGAGTAAGAGCAATAACATAGATCCTGGAAGCTTATATATCTATATATATAACAACAATTAGCACTTATTTTTTACATTTATTCCAGCGTCATGTTATATAGCAACTCATGTTATTTTTTAAAATAGAAGGTGACGAATCACGAACTTGAAGTCATTCGATACTTTACTAAGTAGCTCCCACTGCTAGCTCTGCTACGTATAATCGTTATCATATTCCTATCAATATCCACTTTTTTATATCAATCAAATAAGAACAATTTTTTAGACGTTCAGTTTTTGTTTTCTTACAGATGAAGGCTTGCTATCGTTGTTAAGAAAGTTTGTCTTTTATTAAAAATATATTTTTACATGTTAGTTTCAAAAAATAAAATGTTTTCTTCTTGGACAAGCGTGTCTTTTTGACACAGCGTCGACAAATTATATTTTGTTCATTAAAACTTTTTGGAAAAGGACTTTTAGTGATAAAGATTCATTATTAATACTTTATCCACGAGCTGGGATGTAAAGAGGCTAACGGCGTTGTTGTGTTGTGTTCATAGTCCTTGTTTATGACGTTTACAAACTATTATACTTAGTCGTTGCCAGTAGACTTTTCTTCGACAAACTTTATACTAAATATATATTTATAAATATGCGTAAAATAACTATATTACTTTAAAAAGAAAACAACTTATTTTGCGTTTGAATGTTTAAATACGATTTCAATAATATTAAAATGAACAATTATATATTAATAAAATATACAGGTTTTAGTATGCAGATGTATTATAAAAGATGCAAATCATTAGCAAGGACATCATTTCATTTGATGTTTATTTTCATTCTACAAGCAACATACTTGATGAAATATTAACATTGATATAATGCAAATTTAAGATTTTATAACAGATGTGCTGAAGCATATTTTCGAAAATAAACACTTCCGTATAATATACATCGGATGTGCAAATATGTAAATCGAAAATTTTGTTTTAAGAGATGAAGATCACGTACAGGCAAATATTCAAATTTTTACATGTAAAGTTCTCGGAATGATCAATATGGTACAGAGCCGCAATAATTATTTCAGAAATTAGTTTGTTCGAGCGTTACAGAACACGATATCGTTTATTTTTCTTTTTGCTTAATTGATAGGTATCAAAGTGAAATTTCATAAATTGCTTAGATTACATATAGACGTTTATGCGTAAAAATTAAAAAACAAGGATTATTGTTCAGTTACTATGTAACTGAGTCGTTATAACAGAAGCTTTTATTTGATTTATTAAATAACTATGTATTTTTGATAATTGATAATATATGCGTAGTCATCATGTGTTGAATATATAAATATATTTTTTTTAATTTTGTGTTACAAATGTTTAAAATATCGGTTTCAAGTTCTTGTATGTGTGTGTGCCCGCGTGCGTACGTGCGTGCGTGTGTCTGTATGTGTGTACATATATAAAATACTTACAATTTAATTATGAGAATCAATTTTATAGTTATTTATTATTTATATTATTTATATTTATCATTTATATATCTTGTATACTTTCGTATTATTCAAATAATCATAATATTTTATATAACATATACAAAAATTCTCTTTATTGTTATATCTCACATTTTTTTAATAAGACAATAAAACCCATAACGAAATTTTTAATATTCATTAATGATTTTGTGTTTCTCTGAAATTGATTTTAGTTTTTATTTAGCATATTTTTCGATATAATTGTCAATATTTTTTATGAATCAAAAAAATTTGTTTAACTTTTATTGTTTTACAAAGTATGATAAAATTCATTGTTCTTTCAATTTGTCTTCTAAATTCTTTTAAGATAGGATGAAAATAATAGATTTAAATCTTCCTGAGACTCAAAGATTGGAAAATATTAAATATTTTGGAGTAGATTAATAGAAATTATTGATCAATAAATTTATTTTTCCAATATTTATTGGATACTAGAAAAGCATACTAGAAAAAAATCGTTACAACTACCTAACATTACCAAAGGTATTAGTGATAAAGATAGTCTGGTAGAAGCTATGAAGGCATTTAACGAATTGCCTAATGATCTCAAAATTTTAAAATATAAGAAGAGTACAATTAAGTACAAATTGAAACAGGAGCTCTTCCGATAATAACATTTAATCGTAACATTACGTACAACTTCATACTTTCTCACTGTTTACTTTTGGAAAAATGAAGATTGCAATATTAAGTTTTGGCGGATTTATTTTATTTTTTTATAGAATATATAGATTGTTAAATAATATAAAGCTATATGAAAATGTTTATGATACTCGAATGAGTAATCTGTTAGTTTTAAGTTATAGTTATAAGTATTGTAATTTTTCTGGTTAAATAAATATCAAATATGAAAATATTTGTGTCTTTGATTTATTTCTGAACTTCGATATTAAATGATTATCTCTTGCAATAAGTGGTGAATCAAGGATTGATAACAAGTCAAATTGTTTCCTTAATCAATATCATTCTTATAAATTTTGATTTTTCAAAATCATACTTGATTAAAAACCGTTTTAAAATATTTCTTTGGATTTAATAAAGTTATGTATAAGCGCTTTTAGTGCTATTTCACAATAATATTATAACAAAAGATTTTAAATATCCGTTCAAATGATCTTTACGATACATCAACCTATCCTTCCAAGAATGAAATGTGTGGCACTGTTATGTAGTTTCGTGTCACGAGAGCTTAAGTCTGCATTTGACATGACATCGAAATCGTTCATGAGAAATTCGGTAAAATGTAAAAACTGAAAGAGATAGAAAGTTTGGTCCACTTTCTTGTAATAAACTTGTACGAATTGTAGATAAGCGAATTATATATATTTTTATTTTGAGAAATATACAAATTATTTGATTATTGTTGAAAATCAACAGGCTTTTTAAAACAATAATCTAATAATTAATAAATACATTTCTATAGTTGAATAAGTAATTTTCTTCTAATTAATTTCTTATTACTGTTTCAACATCAGTTCATGTATAAATATGAATACAGTTGAATAATTGAAAACAATAAATTATATTTGAACACAAATAATAAGATATTGATGTACCACTATAGAAAAACTACTACGTATAGTTAAATATTTTGAATCATTGCAATGGATAATTCGATAAAATGAGATATAGTTGACCTGTAAGGACGAAAGGCGATTCTGTATTAAACTGGCACTTTATTCTTCTTACGCCATCCATTTTTCAGCGAAATTTAGCAGATTCAGCTGTTTTCGAAGCCCGAGAGCTGAATCCGATGAATCAATTATTAAGTTTTTCGCGTGCAAAAGCGTTCGCCCCGTGCGTGTTACTCTGAAATCTGTGTGAGTTAGCAGTACCGGCAAAAAATAGAAGGATGTGTCGCAAGTTCGATTTATAAACCCGAGTGCTTTACGATGCCTTTTTTGCATATATCGAGGAAAAGAAGAGGGAGCCGCAAAAATGCATCGGTGTATTCGATCGCACGTGCACGTGCGCGCTTTTATATTTACGTCATTTATTCATACGCACGCGTGCGTGTGTGTTACTTTTTATTCTTTGTTTTATTACGGATACAACTGTGTGTGAGACACAAAAGTAGATCTGAGGCAAGTGCAGGCATATTTGCATACTCATTTTTGGACACGTGATATTTGTTTACGTGAGCGAAATACAGACGAAGTAGAAAGCAAGCTTAATATGACATTTCTCGTTGCAGTCTTCCACTGGGTTTTCGTAATTGTCATATTGTAATTTATGTTATAAAAAAACTCAACCATTTGGTTAGAAATATGATAAAAATTTATTTTTATGACAACTATAGGCATTTAATAAAAAACTTATTATTCATAGCAATACAATTCTTAACGAATCTTTATAAAATTAGGTTAATTTGTTATTGATTAGAAACTGTTCATCAAACTCTTTGTACGAAGAAGAGGACTGCTTGTTAACAAAGATTATCGTTTCTGTTATTGATAACCATAAAAAAAGTTTTTCGGTGAATATTTTGTATTGACTAAATTGATGTATATAAAAATGTTGTCTATTTTATAACATTCTACTACTTTCAAAAAGTTTCAGGCCAACTTCATTTACTTATACATAAACTTTTTCTTTTCAGAATCAATAATTCATTAACGATGTAGTATATGAACTATGCGTAAATAAGCTAAGCACCACTGGATTGACAGTGGCTTTTTAGTTCTAGTCAATAGTTCAAATGCCTTTAGGATTTCAAGGAAGGCCAATATCAATATGCACAAGATAAACGAAGGTCAGTGGTCACTTTCAGGCAATATTATTCTATTTCAGAGATATTGAATTCCAATACTATTCAATAATCTATTTTGTTTATTAAATAATTTAATAAAAATTTTTACTTATGTTTTTACTATTGTATGAAATGTCAACTTTTCTAAAGGTATAGGAAAATGGAAGTTATATTTTAAGGATCAACAAGACAATGTAGTACATAGAGCAATAAAAAGTAACGAGACAAGGTGAAGTCTCATTTCTGATGATTTGATCGGCGTCAAGGACGACGATGTGATAAATTTAGGGTGAGATGTATGAAAACGCATCGAAATACATAACAAATGTGATGATCTCGTAGTTTTATGATTTTGACTATGTTATTTCATGAATTTTGTGTAGTAAATAACTGAAGAATATATAAAATAATTGTTGCAATATATTATTGGAATACATAATTTTAGAACATTTTAAATAATGAAACGATATTTATTTTTAACATAACATTTTTCTTTTTTCCATTTATATTGTTCGCACATTCCCGAACAAACAAACTACGTACCTTTTACATGTAGCAATTTTTTCTGCAACAGAATTTTTTCTGTTATTTTGATATTGTAAACTTTTGCCATCCCTAGAATTAATTATTAGAAGACAATTGTGTGACTTATGGTAAATTATAAATAAAAATTTAAGAATAAATCAATAATTTCCATCAAACTAGACATAATTTCAATCTTAGAAATCTGAAATTCTGAAAAATAATCAGGAAGCATATAAATTGCACTTCTCACATTCATAATAAATCTATTCAATTAATAAGAAACGTCAGAATGTCAATAATCAATTGGCCAACGGGCTATTACAATACAATTATTCCAACTGAATAAACAACAGTAAGGCAAGAGGGCGACAAAGACGGAAAAAATGCTCCCTCAATTTCCAGTAATAATTTTCCCGCTGGTCCTGACAACCTTAACCGACGGAAAAGAACCTTCGTCAGCCCCGAAAGAATATCGTCTGCTCGGGGCGTTCCCTCTCCTCTTGGTTCGTCTCAAACCAAATACACGCAATCGATCATCTCTTCGTCCCCCTCTCTTGGCGCATATCGATGAATAAATACGAAGGCGGATTATTTGTTCTCCTCAGCGGCTCGTTCAAAGCCAGCAGATATATATATATATATATATATACGTGGCTTCAAAGACGAAGAAATGAGCGCGCAGAAAGTTGCGGAGAAGAAGAAGCCGGAGAAGGAGCGGAAGCTCGAGCCAAGCTCCCCATCTCTCTCGTTAGCAGTCCGTGACGACGAGTTGGACGCGTTCCAGAATCAATGCGGGTGGGTGTCGGTCTCACTCTCTACCCCTCTTTCTTTTTTCGATGGATATCGCTTACTTACTTTCCTTTGCCGCCTCGCGCTCGAGGAAAGCGAATTAAGACGCGCCGCGGAAGAGAGACGTGATCGGTAGCAGCTGCAAAGGCGTTCGGGCGAGCTTTTCTCCTCACGTCTTCCAACAGAGAGCGACAGAGAGTGTGATATACAGGGAGAAAGAGGGAGGCAGAGAGAGAGAGAGAGAGAGAGAGAGAGAGAGAGAGAGAGAGAGAGAGAGAGAGAGAGAGACAGCGGAAAAGATAGAGAAAGGGAGAGGTGAGAAGATATGTTTCAAGAGACATAATGAGATAGACGATTAATGTGTTGTGAGATGTGTTTATGTGTAAGGAATGATTCAAAATAAGTTTCTCATGCGAGATATTCAGTTGTTGTATGCTGATAGTATATTATTATCGGACGTTTCATGTATGTATCATTCTTATATAGAGGCTATAGAAAATACGTGTAATTTCCAAGATGCAGCAGTAAGCACATTGTAAGAAAACTTCCATATATATATACAATGTGTACATTTGGAAACTCAACTTAACACAGTGTATATATATATGGGCAGTTCTCAGGTGAATCGAGAGGTCAAAATTTTTTTTTCTTTTAAAATCACCTAAATCGCT
>JAWWEQ010017841.1:0-32802 GCA_035583055.1 Torymus tubicola
CCCTTTTTCGTTAGAATTTCGCGCTCTACCCGATCCCGTTGAGTAAAACATACAATTAGAGAACACGTTGTATACATCCGCACGGAGTTAACAGCAAATTGGACTTCGAGCCGCACTTTAGCGTTATTACCCGCGTCGTTTCTCCCTCTCCTTTGCTCTTGGCAGAGAGCGCGAGGAGACAGCCGACCCCGATCTCAGAACCCGCTGCCAGCCATCGGTCGCGGAACACAACGTGAAAATAAAGCGGTAAAAAAAAGGGACAGGCCAGGCGCGCGCTATAGGGGCTAAAGTAAATAAACTCTCGACGCCGTATACGAGGAGATCTGATTGAAACAGAGACAGCGGATTTACGGTCCGAGCTCTTAACTCTAATTAAAAGGCCGATGATAAGTAAAAGGATGCTATATACTCTTTTTTTCTCTCTCATACCTTCTGCTTCTGGCTCTGCATTTTGCCGTAGGTTGCTAATTAGTTGATTGAACGAGAAGCGTGGCTTTATTGTCAGCTAACACGAGGGATAGTCCTCGTGGATTGCGCACGGTTCTGCTCTTGCGCGCATATATATATGGCTCCGAGGCATAACGACATAAGTCTATTTTTTGAAAATCGGCAAAACCTTGGATTTTGTATCTTTAAATGGGTCTTTTTCATTTAAAACTATCAGTAGTAGCTTAAATATTACCCGAAAGCTACGTTATACGGAAAACAACAAGATAAGTCAATTTTTCAAATTTAGTGCGCGGTATATAACAACACAAGTCCAGCACTAATTTATTTTATCCAACAAAATTGAATATAAAAATTATTTTATATAAAATATATACAATAACTAGATAAAATTTATAATTTTACAAACTTTAAGTGCGTAAACGTGAAAATTTTGAAAGCTAGTTCATAATACCTGTTTTTTTACGAAATAAAAAAAATGCTTTTTAATTTATCGTGAATTCAAGTTGTATTCAAGTTGTATTCAATTTGTATTATTTTTAACATAATTATTCGTTGATTAATTGGTAATTTTGATCCAAATTCATAATTACATTAACGAAAATAATTGAAAAATAAAGGAGAACAGTACTATTAGATAAGTCCAAGTTCCCGGCATAACGACATAACTTCATACTTTTTTGAGTTTTTACGAAGGAGAAAATGCAACCTGGTCATACCACCGTGTAAATATTTATTTAATATCGCGACCTATCTCGTTGATTCCGATCTTATGAATAAGTTTTAACATTGAAACTCATTTTTCTCAGAAACTCCAAAAGTGGACTTATGTCGTGATGCCTCGAAGCCACAGATATATATATATATATATATATATATATATATATATATGCACATCGACTTACGTATATATCTACGCTTTGGACTAGAAAGACGAAGACTTTAAGCAGCGAAAACAACACAGTCATAATAATCTTGGTGGGACGAGATCACGATGCAAGTGTATAAAAATGAATGTAAAATTAGGGGAGAATTTGTTTTTATGTTTAACCATCTCGTTAATGGAGCCATAGACATCTATCGATCTCATCTGAGACACTTGTTGCTTCGAAATAGTATAGTACATTGACTCTGGAATTTCAGTAAGATTTTAGCAAAAATTAATTCTTAACCGGATGGTAATGTAGCGTATTGAAGATAATCATTATGTAAATTTCGTTTTCTTCGCAACTACTATGATTAATTCTTAGAATATAAAAAATTTATTTCCTCGTTCACAAACATACTTGCACATTTTTCTATTTTAATCCTTGATGCTTTAGCATTACCGCTTTAGCTAGATGTGATTCTAAAAAGAACAGAATCACCGAGACTGTCGTACAGTCAAGGCGTGTTATAATACAATACAATAGTGTTCGTTATCAAACTACATCAAATAATAAAATCCTCGTGTTGATAAATAAAAAAAAGTTTATAACCAATTTACTATAGGATTGTAATCAGCTACCTACTTAATTCGAAGGTAACCTAAATCTTAATTATTAAAAATATATTTTGCAAAGTATTGATACTTGTCGTCAGTGACAAAATTATTTAAATCTAAATTATAAATGGCTAGAATATTTAATAAACATCTATCTATACATTTTTACATGTAAAATTGAATTAATGTATTAATTATTTTATTATGTAGCAATAAATTACTAACTATAATCTCTGCATATTTACATTCGATATTACTCATAATGTGCACCTAAAAAACAGTCGTAAAACCAAGGTGACGTAAGAATGGAATTCAGCGAACGACTCCATATTAAACTTACCGCATCAAAACTTACATGTTTTGAAAGCGCGATCACAATTAGAGCGAAACGCCGGTCTAGATTAAATTGGAAAAATCTTTCTACGTCGTGTACGAATTTTCGCGGAATAAGGCGCGCGCTAACTCACACCCGAGGCGAGACTTTGAAATTTCTTGCCCGCGAGCCAACTCGGAAAGGATCGCGAGTATAACGAGTTTCTTAACATTACCACTAGCCCGCGGCATTCGCTCGCCGCCCAGGTGACTTTGCGCTAGAGTCGCATAATGGGGCAGGCCGCGTTTCGCGAATCTCCTTGACTGCGAACGAAGTGTTGATGTATTCTCTAGAACGACGAGAAAATTGAGTTGAAAGCCTTTAAGTTTTTATGCGGCTGACGGAGTTTTTATTATTACTGATGATGTACACGACGTTTTTATAAGATATTATTTAATCTAATACTTAAATGATTATAGCGTATAGTAATAAAACAATTTTGATTAATTGAGTTTCAAAAGCTTGAACAAATATTAAGAAAATGAAAATAGTATATTTTTTTTTTATTTACGTTTTGTGTAAAATTTTGAATTAAAGGTGAATTCTTTTGCAATTAAACATTTGTTTAGACAAGCAAAGAAAAATATGGATTTTTAGAGAACAACGGGCTATGTAGTTATGTAACTAATAATAGCAATTACCTATTTGACGTTACATCTGCCAAGTTATTAAGTGTGAATACTTTATTAAAAAGATTATTTTCAGTAAGATTCTCTTTTCCATAACAAGATTGTGTAAATTATTCAGAACGATTAAGATGATGCATTTACACAGTTAATGAAGCTTTATTTATCATTCAAACATTCAGAATTAACATAATCTCTATCTCTGCGATTATTGAAATGTAGTATTGAAAAATTCAAAATTTTCAGAACTAACTGAAAAGCATTAATAGTATCATTTTATGTGATGGTTTTTACATTTTACAGGATCCTACCATATTTTAATATTATTGTATCAACTTAATATCAGTAATTTAAGTAATCGTAATAACTAAATACTTTGAATAATATAGAATACTTCTAAAATATTATAACAATAAATAAATACAAAATATAATGTAGAGAAAAAACATAGACAGAAAATGAAGTAGAGAACGAGTAAAACAAAGACATACTGAGAGAACAAGGCAGACAGAAGATAAAACAAAGAAAAATACGACGCGTTTGAGCAAAGGCTTTATGTTACTTTCGTATGTAAAGAATTTTCAGTCTAGAAACAATGCAAATGTCAGATAACAGTTGGAAAAAAGAATTTTCATTGTGTCATTTTATTATAATTAACATTAATTTTCACAGTTGCGCCTGAATTCTTAGAAAGGATCACAGAAATGTTTTTTAAATTCATGATTTGTATATTAATGTTAAGTTTCTCACAAATGATACAAATGCAATATATAATCTATGTAAAAAAATAGAACATTAAATGCACATAAATAAAAACTTAAATAAAATAAAGTCTTACATTAGTAGAAATAAACCAAATATGAAAAAACATGAGTAAGGTACAAAATTGTGTCAAAATAAAACTGTACTAGATAAATTTTAGCTGTAACTAGCTTTAACAACTTACCTACGCTTTGTTTGATTGAAAGATAACATTGTAATATATAAAATTATCTGTTATCTACTTCAATATCCTTAATTACCGTTAATAATTACGAAAAAATATTTCATAGAATTACATAAAATAGCCAATTTTCTTATAGCTTAATGATTTCCATTATTTTCATTAAAATGAATATTTTTTTATACACAACTTGCTTTAGACTAAAACGAAATTAGAAAATATATAGACAAAAGATTATAAATTATAAATTATTTTCTAAAAAAAATGTATGAAACTAAAGTGATGATCTTGTACGAAATTTTGTCATCGCAAGAAAGTGCATGTTAATTTATGTAAAAATGACGGCGTACGTGCGACGAAGCAACACTTGGACGACAAAAAATTATTTTCGTATGCATCCTTCCGTCACAAAAAACAAACAAACAGAGAATTGCCAACTCTTCGAGTTCTGGTAGATTACTGTGATCGCGTTTTTATGCAACGTGCTAGCACGCGCCATTCGTCTTTGCAAAAATTTCCAAATCGCTCACGCGAACATAGTAGTCCCCGCGTATAGGAGAATACTCGAGAGAAACAATTCTCCTCGCGGAATTCTAAATAATCTTCCGGTGATTACACAGAAAAAATAAAAGAGTAAAATCAACAGTATTAGTGAAGTAATAACTACATTTTTCCGGAAATGGAAATTCTACTTATAAAAACGGAGATACTACATTTCAAAATAGAAATTCTACTTTTTAAGAATGAAGATTCTATATTTCAAAATGGACATTCTACCGATATTTTTGAAAGTAAAACGAACTAGCCACTTTAGAGTCAAATCAACTTTCGGAAAGGTAGAATGTACTGATTATTTTTTTCCATGTAGATTCGCAAAGCAGCGGTCGATTAGATTAGTAGAACTAGCCGTGCGTGTATCTTGTATTATGCACGCGGCTCAGTGCAAGGACATCATACTGCTGCACTGACGACTTGGCGGATAATTGCCCTAGGTGCTCTTATCTCTCCCCCCCCTCCCTCTTTCTTTCTCTGATGCTGCTCATTCTTTTTTTCTTGTCTGTTTTTATTATTGTTGGCATTGCGTTAGCTCGGAACTATGTGCTCTCTCGTCCGTATCGAAACACGATGACTCAAAGGCGTACGACGAAGCGACGATGCTACTAGTGTTGCGCGAAATACTGACTTAGAAAAATCCTCTCGTGACTGTACGAGATTATCGCTGTACATTTTTTTTCTGTTCCTGTAAAGTTTTAGAGTGTCATTGGATATTGCATGTGCCTCATTTGGTATGCGACAGTTATTATAGCTTTTATTGATATGCAGATTACGAAAAATTTTTTTACAAATTACAAATTCAAAATGATCACCGTAAAATTTTGAAATAAAATTATTTCTGTTCATGATAATGATTATAAAAAAATATTACTAAAATAAGACAATCACATATTTGACATGAAATACGACATGAACAATGTGATGATACTAACAAGTTAAAAGAAACACTGTTTTGATTCAAGGTAAAATCTACTTGTTCTGGAAAATTCACTCACGTACAAATGACATGTAATTCGAGTGATAAAGAAAAATTATTTTCATTAATAACAATTCTCGCTACGATACGAAAGGAAAAAATAAAAGATTCAAGGGTTTCACTAGCAATATCACAAACAAACGTTATTTGCCGTTTATAATTATTGCGAATACGATTTTTTAATCTCACACTAATAGATAACGTATCAACGATTTTTACTATTGCAATTGTCTATAAGAGGAATGAACACACGGGCGTAACCGCGCAGTGGAATATGTCGTCTTTACGGTGGTGTATCGCCCTTCTGCTCTGCAGCGGCCTCGCTGCCGGCCAAATAAAAAACGTAGGATGGTGGCGAAACACAGTATTTTATCAAGTGTATCCACGAAGTTTCATGGACGATAATGCCGACGGAATTGGTGATCTTAAGGGTAAGTTTGCAAAATGTAAATAGTGCGAAAAATTAAGTCAATTGGAAAAAAATGAAAAAGTGTCTCTTGGTTCATAAGTCGTTTGTTAAAGAGTTCGTTGTTAGACTACATTATTAAAGAAATAATTTGAGTAACTTAACAGTAACATTCCTTAAATTGATTGTTTGAATATCATGCGTGTGTTTGAATATCAATACTTGCATCATGATGATGTTGTTTATATTTTGAAGTAGTTATTTTCGTCACTAGTTCGTTAAATACGATATCACAAATCAAGTAGTGACCGAAGTGCACAAGGACCGATGAAGCCGGTGATTACGGCTTTATATCACACTCGGAGCGTAAAACTTTATTTTCCGCCCTAGACATAAAAACTACTATTTTTATATACGTATTCTAAAATGCAAGTATACGCACTTGGAAAAAAGTAGATAAGATAGCTTTTTACATCCAGAAAAAAATTCGTAAAATCTAATTTTACAGAAAATTCATACAAGTAATATTTATAAAATTGTTATAAGTCTATGAATATTGAAAAAACTTTTATAACAGCAGTAATCAAGTCGAAGTTGAAAATATACGTTTTATTTTTGATTATTCAAAACGATAAAACAACTTAATTATTTTTAACATAATATTAAATAATTTTATTATCATACTCACGTATAAAAGAGTTCAATAATAATTTAAAATTAATTTTTTCAAAAATACTTTGTTATACACGACTAAAATTTTAAATTATTACTCATTAATCTGTAGGTATTACATCAAAGCTCGAACACTTCAAGGAGTCAGGAATTGGAGCAATATGGCTGTCACCAATATATGCCAGTCCGATGGTAGATTTTGGATACGACATCGAAGATTTTTATGCAATCGATCCAAATTACGGTACAATGGCCGATTTGGAGGCATTAACAAAAAAAGCTAAAGAGTTGGGTCTGAAAGTAAGTAACTTGGTAGCTTAATTTTTATTGTATCATAAATACACTTTATTTATTCGAATGAAAGTATTTAACATTGTTTAATATATCATCTTAATTAGGTTATAATGGACCTAGTTCCTAACCACACATCCGACAAATGCAAATGGTTTATTGAGAGCTTTAATGGAAATGAAACATACAAAGATTATTACATTTGGAGAGAAGGAGACCTTGGAAATACTGAACCGCCAAATAATTGGATAAGTGTATTTAGTAAATCAGCCTGGACACTAAACGGAACTAGAGGCTTGTACTACTTTCATCAATTTGAATATAGGCAACCCGATTTAAATTACGCAAATGAAGCAGTTAAGAGAGAAATGGAGGTAATTCTGCTTAGTATTTATTTTTTTTACTTTCATATTTATGAAATAAAAATTTTTATATTAACTACTTTTTCTAATATACCCTATGTATTTTAGAACGTAATTAAATTTTGGTTAGATAAGGGTATAGATGGATTTAGAATAGATGCGGTTCCTCATCTTTTTGAAAGAGACGATTTAGAAAATGAACCTCGATCAAATGATCCTAATGCTAATCCAGAGGATTATACATACTTAGATCATCCTTACACGAAGGATGATCCGCGAACCTATGAGTTAGTTATGAGTTGGAGAAAATTATTGGACGATTATGCGAAGGAAAAGAATGAAGATGAAAAGGTTTCTATTTGATGATATTGTTACTATTCATTATTAATTTTTGATTTAAAAATAACATATAATTTTTTTACTAAATATTTATTTCGATAGGTTATTATGACTGAAGCTTACACGAATTTGGCAAATACTACTAAATTCTACAATTACGGATCCCACGTCCCATTTAATTTCAATTTTATTATGGAAATATCAAATACTTCAACGCCAGCTGATTTCAAAAGAGTTATTGATAATTGGATGAGCCACACACCAAAAGACGGAGTCGCAAATTGGGTGGTAATAAAAATTAAATAGATATATTTATAATTTAATAAGGAAATAAGTAACTTTTACAATTAGTTATCTAATGATAATTTTTTGTTCCAATTGCCAAATATCATACTGAAAATGACCTTTTATTAATTCATTTGATATTCTAAGACCTTTGTTACGTGACTACAAACTATCATACTAAATAATAGTAACAATTAAACTTAGCCATTCCCAATATCATTAGAAAAATCATACCAAACAGTTTTAGCAGTCTGGTTAAGTAATAATTATTAGATGTATCATAAAAAAGTCTCGTCCTTTCATTCACAAAATCGTACTTTCCCCAAATAAGATATTCATTAGAACCTCATGCGAAGGCATTGGGATAATGACTCTGATCAAAACGAATCATGCACACAGATGGGCAATCATGATCGCGCGCGCGTGGCCTCGCGTTTTCCTGGAAGGGCTGACCAAATGACGATGCTAGCAATGATACTGCCGGGAGTTGCCGTCACCTACAACGGCGAGGAAATTGCCATGGAAGACAAGCGGGACATCAGCTGGAATGCGACGCAGGATCCGCAGGCTTGCAATACCAACCCTGAACGCTACAAAGAACGCTCGCGCGATCCTAACAGGACGCCCTTCCAGTGGGACGACTCGAAGAATGCCGGTGAGTTTTAACATCTTGAGTGATTTCTTTTGAGGCCTTGGATCATTTTTGCGAGTTTTATGTGGTAATAGTAAGGTGGTTCTATATTATTCATTCTATATTATTTTTGCTTTTTATTACAGGTTTTAGCACAGGCGATACAACATGGTTACCAGTTCATGAGAATTACAAACAGTTAAATTTAAAAAAACAAAAGAACGAAACAGAATCGCATTACAACCTATACCGTCGCCTTACTTCGTTGAGGAATAGTTCTGAAATTTTGAAATCTGGATCGTTAGATACCGTAATCTTGAATGACGAAAACGTTCTGGCGATAGTTAGAAAAAAAGGAGATGATGGCATTATTCTTTTAATTAACTTTAGTGATAACGAAAACCAAACAGTAAATTTAGCCAAGCATTTACCTAAATATACAAATGCTATTGCTCACGTATCCAGTGTAGGATCAAATATCAAATGGGGGTAAGTTAGATTACTTAGACGAAGACTTTAAAACTTTTGAAAATAAATTAAAAGTTACAAATCAATTATGTTGATAATACTTTTATTCTTAAATTATTTTTATTTATTTCAGCTCATCATTCAAGATATCAGAAATCAAACTACCACAAAAAACTTCAATAGTACTTGAAAGTCAAAAGACGAATAAAGATAATACTAGTGGAGCTTTCTTAGTGGCCCCTATGAATGTAATATTAGGAGTTACTTTACTCACCTTATTTAAATTAATATAGTAATAATGAATTATATTATTTAAACGTGTTGAAAATACATTGTGTAGGTTGACTCAATAACTAATACGTGTGTGAGTGGAAAGAATGTAAATGTTTAATTGTAAAATTAATGTATATTTTATAAAATAAACTTTTCAGGAACTTATTAAAAAAAATTAATTTTATTTATGTTTTAATTAATTCTGGTCATTTTTTATACAAGTGTACACATAATTTATCCATCTATTTCTATAGGAAAATTTTTATACGTATTTTAAGCGGTATTTTTTATTAGATATTCCGAAAAAATATAAAAGATAATTAGTTTGATGTCACCATAATTCTGATTATACAAAGTCCGTATATTCATATGAGGGACTAACCTTCTGACGACATACTAATTGCAGGCCGCAATTAAGTAATAAAATTGCATTATTCTTCAAATAAACTACATGTATCATGGGTGGTTGATTACACAATGGCATTTTAATGTATGATGTAACTGTAATCGATTGAAATGTGAAAAACATACCCATTCGCAGCCGGTTTTTTCTTTACCATAATACAACACTTATATGCTCAATCAAATTGTGGTACTGTAATGGTGTGCCAAAAGTTGTGTTGAACTTACCTAAAACAAATAAAAATAATAACAATTATTAGGATATAATCAAGTGATGGATAAAATATATAATCTGTCAAGTAATTAATCTCCAATGACTACATGGACTTTGGTGCTCTATTCTTGTCGATACCTGCAGTGCGGCATTGGAACACTTAGTCTCGAGGGCTCGATACTTTTATTGAAGTCTTTTAATAAAACTGATGTTTTTCTTTTATTCGTTAGAATCATAGTTCCTTTTAAGGATGTATATACACACGCATATACACACACACTATGAAAAATATAAAGTGTTCTTTTTTATTAATTCAGCATCCTTTGCATTTCATTGTATTACATTTTTCAACGAAGCTATCTATAATAAACAAATCTTATACCTAGGACACACAGGATGAGCATTTCAAACATGATTTTTAAATATTATATTCTAAAAATGCATGAATGACAAGCAAGATAGATGAAAATAATTTCTTTCAAGTTGATGTTTCAAATGTACCATTCTTCATCATTTCCAAATTTGACTATTTTTATTTATATTTTTTGCTAGTATGGGGAATATAATAAAATCTAAAAATAATTGTTAATCGAATATTAATAATAACTCTGGCAACACTCAAAGGAAAGGCTTGTTTATTTTCTGTATATATACAAAAGTAAAATTCTTCAGAAAGAAAAAGAAAAGTCCCTTTTAGCTTAATCCTCATGAAAAGGGTAAAAAATTCTTCTGCACTCGGCATAAAAGCTGCAGCGAGGAAATACACACGGGCACCGACTGACGTCGCACGTGCATTTTCGCACCCCTCACAAAGCATACCGAGTTTTCGCACGAACAATTCCATCAGCACGCGAGCGCCTTACTTTCCCTGACACAACGTGGTAAGCAGCGAGCATATACACGCTGATGCGATTTTTCATACAAGAAGACGGTCCAGGTCCTACGCATTGAATTTACCGCATATACACATGTCAAAATTATCAATGCCGATCTCATTGTCAGCTATATCGCATACGCAGAAGCTTTTCTCTCCTCATCTCCAGTCACCCTTTCCTACCATTCTATCTACTTGCTTCCTTTAAGGTGCCGAGTGAGCGAGGGCATTGGTGAGTTTTATAGCGGGTTGCACAGCGTAAATCCAATTTTCGTTCCGCCAATTTGGCCGGCTTTCGACACGGTGCTGAGGCGCCTCGAGTGGAAAAAGATGGCCCCGAAACACCGGGGCCAAGAGGCGGAACGATAATGCAGGCGGCGAAGGTGCACGCGCGCACAGCTTTCTCGCAGATTTCGCCGACAAGGCGCGACGTAAGTTGTTTCGAGGCGAAGCTTTTTCTCGTAAAATAAAAGATGGAACGTTTGAATTTAAATGGACGCTGAAATTCATAAAATGTGTAATAAAGAAATTCATAAATTTTTTATTAACGAAGATTTTCTCGCAAGTTGTGGGAAAATCTAAAAGTCACGAAATTGAAAAAATCTATGTTCATTTATGAAAAATGTGTGTGTTCATATTGTTATTTAATTAATTATTTTCTAAAATTATTAACTAATAGCTTTTAACGTAATAAAGTAATTTTTGTTATTTTTATATTTACTACACTTGGCACATGAGAAGGCAATTGTAACATTTTGAATTTCAAAAAACAAAATAAAGTTTATTGCTACTCAATTCCAACGGGGACTACTATAAAAGTTGAATGAAATTTGTGGAAGATAAACAGCGGTTTGGATGAGAAACCATACAATACCCTCCTTTCGCGTCACGAAGCAGCCTTTCACAAGTGGACAGCACGGCTGAAAATTCTCGGACGAGCGTCCCCTTCTCGCTTAGCAATTTTCCTCGGAGACCAGTCACATGATCACGCCTTGCGTGCGTCAGAGTGCGCGCGAGCACGCATCCCCCTAGGACGACCTGAATTTTTGCAATTTTTACGATTACATATCGGGACAAATAGAGTGAGAATGTGTGTGAATGTATGAGAGGGAGAAAGAGAGAGAAAGAAATGATGCGAGCCACTGGGTTTGGATTACCGCCCGCGACGCTTTACGACCTCGCACTGCGTCGCTTGTCCCCTGATGTTTTTTACCAGTGCAAGAGTCAGAGCATAAGAGACGAAGAACGCGAGAAGATCATTTGCCCGAGCGTCACGAGGGAGGGGTAGAGTTCGCTCTTCCTCGGGATAGCGCTCGAGAGAGGAAGTCGTTTTTCTTCGAAGCTGCTGTCTTGCTTATTTTTTTTTTCTACTTTTGTTGTTTTTATACTCACTCGTATTCGGCTGTGTGTGCACGCGTGTGTACGTGTTAAATTTAAAATCTATGAGAATTATGAATTTTGAATGCTATTAAAACGCATAATTTTAATACAAAAAAGTAAAAATACTTCTAATCACATCTGTGGCTCCGAGACATAAGGACATAAATTCACTTTTCAAGTTTCCGAGAAAAACGGGTTTTAATGTTCAAATTTATATGTAAGATCGGAAGAAAGAAAATAGCGTACGATATTGTACTAGTCAATTGACACATTCAAAACACATATTTACACAGTGGTATGAGTAGGTTACACATTTTCTGTTGCATTAGAAACGAGTAAGAACTGAAAAAAGTATGGACTTATGTCGTTCTGCCGGGAACTCTGGACTTATCTAATAGTGCTATTCTCGTTCGATTTCGAATATATTCTTTAATTTTAACCAATAAATTATAAAATAGTCAAAACTTAGCAATTGTTTGACAAATTTTTATTACTTAAACAAGAATATTCCTATTTTCGTAACACTTATATTAAGTTTACGACCAATTGACATACTGCATATCTTAAACAGCGCAGACGATTTGGGAAAGAAGTGATATATACTAGAATTTTGAAAATTCTCGAAATTTAATCTAGTTATTGTGCATACTTTCTATGAAATCATGTTTATATTCAATTAGAATGGATAAAATACATCACAACTATAATAAACCATAAAATGATATGGACTTATGTCGTTATGCCGCGCACAAAATCTGAAAAATGGACTTATGTCGTTACGTTTTTGGTATATCGTTGCTTTAGGGGAAGATTTTAGCTACTATTGATAGTGGCAAATAAAAAAAACCATTTAAAGATACAAAATCCAAAGTTTTAGCGATTTTGAAAAAAATGGACTTATGTCGTTATGCTCGGAGCCACAGATATATAATACGACCACTGTCATATTATGTGTAATACCACTGTCACTGAATAATTTTTATATAAAAGTATCTAGTTGTACGCATTTTATGTACTGAATGTATGAACTCTATACTGTATTAATGCTTTCTATTAGTTGATTAGTATATAGTTATTTTCGTAACAAGTGCGTACACACGAGTAGTAATGGAGTACACGAGTGGCCGGCGTAGCCGGCCGGTTGCGTATTCGATCGCTACGAGTGTGAAAATCGTACGCACGTGTTGCGAACATAATTTTTTGACATAGTACATATGTGTAAAATTCGATTTTACACATTGTTTTTATTTTACGCACACTATGTGTAAAATTGCATTTTATGCACCAAAAATGATGTGTAAAATCGAATTTTACACATACTATGTCAAAAAACATGTCTTAATAGTGTTACAATGCATGAACGGAGATTATTTTTAGAGTTACAGTATAAATATTGTCAACGTCTTGATTTATATTTTATTTCATATGCAATTTTATACAATTCTAAGAGATATCTTGGACCAATAATCTGGTTTATTATTGTTATCTTATTTATTATTACCTTATTGTAATCTAGAAATATTACTACTTCGCTTTTGTCAATACTAGGATTCTAAATACGCGCTACGCGCGCTGATGGCTTTAACCAATGAGAGCCATCGCTGTGAAGTTGGCTATATACACGTATATTTCAACCAATAATATTTTTGATAACGCTCTGAAGTTAGCACTAAACCTTCAATTCGATAAATAATCGCCATCCGCTTTATTATAGAGGACAAGTTCCACTGCCGTTATCATTAGAACTAATTATTTCCGTGTAAAAACGAATGAATTCATTTTATAACGAAGAGGATCGTACAATTTTCAATTCTTAATACTGTATTTTAGTGCTGGGAAATTTTTGTTCACATTTGACTTACAGGTGTTATCTTATTACCGAACTATTTGTACAAGTAATGTTAAATTTTTTGCTAAATGTTATGTTAAATTGCTCGTAAAAATAAGGAAAGATATCACATGTTTAGTGCAATTTTACATTCAGTACTTAAATATATTATTTACTTATAATATAAATTCTTTTAATAATCTGCCTGAAAATTAATAAAATACTATTTAATACAATCGTATAAGATTTGTTCAATTGTACGTATTATATTTATGACTTTCAGAGGTATGATATTACCACTCATTATTCCTGATTAGTGAGTAAATTATTCACATCTACATTAATAATTTATGACTCTTGAATTATTCAACCATGTCAATATATTCAAGTAGATTTTTTACTATAAAAATAGTTTTACATATATATTTTTATCACGGACCACCGGGCAAAAGGATAAATTTCAAAAATATAAGAATACATACGAGTGCCTAATTCAGTTTCAATTGAGCGGGTAATCGACAGAACAGGTACATTCTCGCAAGATCTCAACACGAGATAAGTCGGCGAGTTTCGCGTGCTGCTACCCCACAATGAATGCAGCTTGGCTTGGACCGAGGGGGCGAGTAATACACCCCCTAAGGATGATCTAGGGATTTCTCTGATATCCGATTACATTATCTGAGCGTTCTCTGTCTCCTTTTTCGCTGTCAGTTCGATTAGCTTGCATACCGCAACTGTTTTTCCACGTCTCCCCTCTATATAAGTATACGTGCTGCGGGCGATTCTTTCCAGATACAAGAGAGCTCGTGATTAACGTTCATCCTTCTCGTTTGTCATTACAAGTCATTTTTAGCTCCGCGCTTCGGTCTCTCGTTATAACCCCGCGAGGTCCCGCCGTGTAGAAATGCGATGAAGAGGAGAAATCGGTGCGTAAGATGAGAACAGATAGCTTGGTATGGAGAAAATGTGAATGGTAATTTTAATCAGGAAGAAAATTTAAACGTAAAGACAATTTTTTCTAATAAAAGTGTAGTAAAATAATAAAATAGTTGTAGATATAATACGATGAATAACCACGATTTACATCACGCGCTCAAATATAATTATTTAACAATGTCGGTAATTGTTATGTTGATTTTCTCATTTTTAAAGAAAGAAGTAAATCAGAGTCGCTTAAACGTTGCAATAAAAGTAAACTTAGGTTTCTTTTTGAAAAATGAATATCTGTAAGAATTGCAGTACTTTATAAGCGTATACAATAAAATTTAACAGTAATCAAAACGGCGAATCACGCACGAATTAGTTCCTTCAATAAATAGTAACGTGTGTACCCAAAGACATTTAAAAAAATTAAATTTCTCTCATTAAACTTTACATTGGCTAAATAAACTAACATCTCTTTGAAAAGCCTTTTCAAACCTTAGACGCTTCGAGGCTCAATTGCGTTCACAAAAGAATTAAATTTTCCATCTCACCCCAGCGCCTTTGTGCTCATTCTCTATTCCAGAGATCTTACGCCGTACTTAGTTCGCACGCGGGTAGGCGAAGTAACGAAACCTCAGGCCAAAAGGAAAGGGGGAAAATAATTGAAGATAGAAGAGAGGAACGAGAACCAAAAGGAAAGAAATATAAAGAGAGCCCAAGAACGTAAAAGAGCGGGGAAAAAACCAGTGCGGTCGCTATGCGCTTGCGCGTTGGCGTTAAAGTAAGGTGAAAATCTTTGAACCCTCGACGTGTTGCTGTATCTCTATTTGATACACCGCTGAGCTACTTAAGAACGACAGCCTTGTAATAATTTAACGGCTTGCAATTCACCTTCTCGTGTTTCTCGAAAGGAAGGGAGGGGATCGTTCTGTCTGCATTAACGGCCAGCATCGACACGAACTTCGTGCCGAACGAGCCCCTCCTTGCTTGGAATTAACTATCCGACCGTCAGGAGTACAATAAAATGCTACGGGTCGGCTATGAATCAACGGGGTTGTGGATTTTAATGTAGTGCGGCATGTTGAGCTGCGGGAGCTTCAGATGCGGTTTGACAAAGATGTATATGCTGAGGCGAGTGCAGCTGATAAGCTATGGGCGTATCTGCTTTAGTTTGCATTGTTAGGAGCAATTCGTTTGAAAGGTTAACGTTCAGTCTCATTATCAAAAATATTTTTCAGAATGTGTTTTTGTTTGTTAAATAAATATACAAACTCTTAATTTTTGTTAATGTAGAATGTATATTAGATTATTCATTAATGTAAGATGATGAACGTCAAATATAACGCACTATTGTTCAAAGAACATTATGTAAGTTTTAAAAAATATGAAAATAACCGTTTGTAAGGAATAAATACATTTCGAGTAGGCAACAAAGGGTTCTTGTTTTAAAACAATATTTACACAAAAGTTTTCTGAACAAAAGAATAAATTAAAATACACTTCTGCAAAGTCGATTCAACTTTAAACTTTAGTAAACTTAGTAAGCTTATTAAGTTTGTAAAATTAACTTGCAAGATGATTATAAGTTCTGATACAATTTAGTTTTCGCAAACTTGTATTTGTTTGACAACACGAAACTGTGAACTATAATACATACTATATACCTTTACGTTATTTTACGTTTAAAAATTGATAGATAATGTGTATTTTATTCAATTAAATATTTTTAGCAACAGAAAATGTTTTTCGCGCTCAACCGATTACAAAACGGTAATAAAACGACGATTATAATAAATTCTGTGATAATAAAATTATGTATGCACATGTTCAATCCCCCATTATCCACATTATCGTTACAGGTATTTAGCATTTTATACCACATTGATTTTATATAAATTCCTGAGGCGTTTAATTTAAAAATTGAACTGAATATTATACTGTACTTATATAATTTGAAGGTTTTTCACATATCAAATATAAAAAAAAAATATTTCAGTATAACTAATTTGCACAGTTATTTTTTCGGCGCCAACAACGTTTCTCGCTGCTTTAAGAATACTGTGTATAATGCGATACACTGTACTTTGAACTTATAAACCGATTTGGATTATGTAACCAAGAAGCACGCAGCATTGTGTCACAGCAAAACGTTTTCCAACTATCTCGCGTTGTACAGCTCGCAACGCTCGTGCACAAAGATCTGCGTCTGTGGCAACGAAGAAACTCGAGTCCAGGTTTCTCTTCGTTCAACCCCCGCGTGCGACGGACGAAACCAGCCTGTGACTATATGTGAATCTTTGCGCGAAATCGCATTTCCAGCGTGGGCGCTTAAGCACGCGCAAACGAACCTCCACGTGTATATATACACGCCGAGGAAAAGTTTGTCTGTGCAAGGTATTCGTTCGACTGCTGCAGACAGATACGAATCCTTTTACACGTGTCACTTGTGACGCTTGTTATAGGATTTTAAGGGTCGGATTTGTCGAGCAACGCAAGGAGTACTTTTCTTTTCTTGGCGAATAATCGATTCTTTGTGTTTCTTTCTGTGAGAGATCTGAATTCATATGTAAAAGACTTCAGTTTCTTAATTAATAGGGTATAACAAAAAATAAGCAACTTATAATTAAATAAGGTGTTTTGCCAAAATTTTTTTAACATCTTAACGAATATTTCACTTTCAGTAATTGAAGACACTGCTAATACTGCTATTTATCATAAATTCTGCGATGACAGGGATATTCAACAGTAATAAAGGTACCGGAAGCCTAAAAAGTAGTGAATTGGAAGGGAAAAAAGTTCAGTGGGTGAAACATATTATATAGGCTTTATTTTAGACGGCCACGAAATATGTTTTTTCCAGCAGTTACCCGTAACATTTTTCCTCTCACAAACTTGGGTGTATTTACGTCACGAGGCCTATATCCTTCACGCCGTGTACGTCGATACAGAGAAATATTGGAAAATTGTGTAATTCACTTGAAACTGTTCGATGAACCAAAAGAATAGACTGAGCTTTTCAAGGATTATAATAGGTTTTTCCATCAATTCTGTATACAGAAATTGATACACGTACATCTATCATAGATATTTATGTAAAACAATAGATAATGATTCTTTTAAAAAATGGATATTCGACTTTAACACAGTACTCCAATAGAAATACCAAAATTCCTGTTGCTGTTAGAATTGAAATTTTGAATTTTGAAAAGTAAAAGTATTGTTTTCGCATCTTTAATTTAATTTCCATATAAATTAAACTGGGGCCTCGTTACAATTGGAATTTTAAAGATGACACCAAAGTAATCACGAAACCTGAAGATTCCTGAGTTTATCTCTAATCGAAACTTATCTTATTAACTCTAAACAAACGTTGATAATAATACAAGTGTGTAAAAATTAATGTTCTTGTACTTTATATGAACCTCTGCTTCTTTTAATTAACAAATAAATCACTATGTATAAAACTATTCTAAAAGGATTGTTGAACCATTGAAAAATCATACCATTGTACTAGATTACGTACACCAACTTGCGAAATGAAACCGTGTAAAATGTTTCGAAAAATTTTTCCTTTACCGCAACCAAACGAATCATTCACCAGCACCATGGCAATGAACGAATATCGGTTTCGAGGACAAAAGTAACAGAAATCAACTTATTGGTTTTCGATGTAGCCGCAAGTGGACAGTAGACGATATCCACGGATGCTTCCGTGGCGTCATTCTCGTACGTCCCGATTAAAATTCTGTATGGAACATGCGCTCTGGTCGTACTACTGTGGTTAACAAAAAAAAAAAAAAAAAAAAATGCCGAGGTAAGTGTGAGGGCAAGAAGAGGAAGGAAAGAGGGTGAGAGAGAGAGAAATAGAGTAGCTTGGTAAAAAGAGTGGGAGAAGGATGAATAGCACGCAGTGGGAAAGAAAAGCCTTTGGGAGCGACGAGAGATGATATGGAAAGGAAAATTACTCGTCTTTTTTTGATCCTGAAATTTTTCTTCAAATCGGAGAACGTGACATCTCAGCTACAAAGTTCTGACGTATAGTCATGGGAATAACCAGAAACTGCGAGATGAGTTTTATCCTGTTATCTTTAATAAACTACCACTCTGGTAATGAATGCTAGTTTCGTATGAATCAAGCAAATAAGTGAAAACTATGTAAAAATTAAGTATATCATTTGCAACAAATGATATTTGAAAAAATAGTTTTTAAAAATGTTTTTAAACTTCAATTCTCGTCTTAAAAATTATTCTTATTATTATTATTCACTAGTTAGTCCCATACGTACATATTTTTTTTCTTTTTTTTTTTATAAATTGTATAATATAAATCTTGCTATATTATGACAAGAATACATATATAAAAAGAAAAAACAAAATATGAATTTGCGTAGCAATATCGATCATCTCTTTTAACATATAAAACGGTGCGCGTACTACATCGACAGGACGGTGCTGACATTTTTATAAAGCCCGAAGAGCCGCTGATTTATTCATAAGCTCAATTCAGGAAAATCTTGTAAATAGTGCAGGTAAATTTTCCTCTTGGGAGTAGAAGCGCACGGGAAAATCAGTGACGCAAAGTGCCAGTGCCACGGCGCTTTTTGCTGCTCCCTCTTTTCCGCGTGAAATCTACATTTCAATTTACCTTGAACCTCCTCTCTCTCTCTTTCTTTTCCTCTGCACACGTCAAAACTCGAAAGCACTCCCATGCGCGTATGTTCCTGCGCGCGAATAACGATGAAAAAGAAAAATGCTTGATTTTCCACTATCGCACGTACACAAATATCAATCCTTGCTTTCGGTTAACGTTTGCGAGCGCGTCGAGTGCCACTGTCAGACGCAATGTCTTGATGCGACGACGCGTAAAAAGTGAAGAGGATTTCGAATGATCGCCCGCACGCGGTTAGTGTGTGTCGTGTCCGTTTGTCCGTACGTGCATACGGTTAATAATGGCTGTGAGTGGCGGAACCCGACGGACCGACAGGTGGAAGCTAAACGAGCGGAAAATCTCAGTTGAGGCTGGTTAATACCAGATAGGGGCTTTGCAGCTCTTTCAGATCTTAGATCTGCGCTTCTGAATTATTACTTTCGTAAATCTTCGTAGTTTTTGAAAAAATAAAATGGAATTTCTACATCCTTTCCATAAGTTGTTGTTAGTTATTTTTATGATGATTTTTCGTTCAAATAAGTCAGTTATATTTTGTGAAAGTATTTTATACCCAAGATAAGCTTAATTTTAAAGACTGCGCCTTTTTTTTAAGTACGATACAAAAAAAATACTACATATAGCAGGGTTGATCTTAGCTTCGTAATACATCTCAAATGGACACTCATATATATAAACCTATCGTATAGGCTGGTTTTTTTCGATAATTTCAAAAGAAAAAACTGCCAAACATTTATCCGCACCAGAAAATCACGTCCGACACTTTTCTTTTCGTCTCCTCCCCTTTATTGCCCTCACGGGCACTTTTCGTTCTTTTTTTCATTCCCCCTTCCCTCTGGCCACCAACTTCCCCTTCCTCCATATTATAAGGCCACCTCGACGTTGTATCTTCGTCTCGGTCTCATCGTCCCTTTGTCTCTTTTTTCACTCTTCGACTACATGTTCTTCGTCTGGCGCTCCTTCTCCTCTCAACCCCTGAATATCGGTCCTCTCTCTCTCTCTCTCTCTCTCTCTTTCTCTTACTCTCATCGGAGCCGAGACCTTAGGGAGGTGCGCTTCGTCAGGAGGTCCGTAAAACCCGGCGGGGCGTTCTTCTTCTTCTTCTTCTTCGTCGTCGGCTCTCCCCCGGAAAAGTGGAGGAAGCGGTGCTCGCGGCTATCGGTGCGACGCGATCGGCCCGTTTACGCGCGCACCGATCGATCCGACGATAACACCCCGACGCGTCTCTCTTTCTCTCTCCTTCTCTCTGCCTGCTTTTTCTTTATGGAAGCATCGTGGTAAAAAAGGAAGGAAAGGGAGCGAGTCTCGCGACTTGGGGCAAAATACGATGGCGGGTTATCGGGCACGCAAGTGACGGGCCTTTTGTCATTTTACGGGCGAATGCTGTGTGCGCGGGTTACGAAAAATAAAAAGGCGAAGGTGTGTGTGTGCGCGCGCTGAGACAGGCGGAGGTTATCGCACGCTCTCGATGTTTTGCTGTGGGTTTAGCAGTAAAGTGGTGATTTTGGAGTATAACAGACGGGGGTGTGGATTCCGGGACACAGAATTTCGAGAAGGAGGAGAGCAGTTCTCGATATATCAGGGATGACAGGTATCTAAAAAGCGAATTACAGTTTGACCTGCGTTTTTTACGATCGACTTCAATTTTTCTCTTTTCGTATGATTTTCCGATCAGCTGCTGTTTGGAGTGAAGCCAAACAATGTATATATTTCATATACATATAAGCTGTTTTAATCAATAATATAAGATAGTAACGTAGAAATATTGATTGTTGTATAAGGTTTAAAAAATTTGTTGCATTAGATATACAAACAATTAACTATAAAAATTTTCAAAATATCTGAATAATCGTATAATAACTTTGCCCATGATTACAATTACGCATTAATATCTTATATCAAAGCCCCTTACCATCTCCCATTATGTTCAAAATCCGCTAAGCGGATATTAAATTATTTATTGACCCTACTTATCAGAATAAGGCTACCTAATTTTGATTGTGTAAGCGCTTTATCGCATAAGGACTCTTACAAATGATTTCAACACTGTATATAATATTTTGTTTTCGAGTTAATAAATACAAGATGACGTCTCCAATTGAGAAGAGTGTAATTAATAATATTATTTTAAAAATTTCAGTTGGATTAAACTTTTATTAAAATGGTGAGAAAAATTGTTTATTACATCGCTAACTTTGAATAATTTTGCAGTACGGCACTTTAGAAAGAATCCATTACTCAAAGCCCACTTGATTCGGCCAGGCACAATTAAGTTTTCACTAAACGTCTCGCCCCAGCCATACGCGAAACATAATCTCGTTGCAGTAGCTAGCTCACTTGTCCCGAAAGAAAATTAAATTTCTCCTACTCATTTTCCATGCTACCATTAATCATCTTCAAAAATCCTCTCTCGCTCTCTCTCTTTTCCTTCAACTCACGCTCTTACTCGTCCGCTCACCTCCGTCACAGCCCTACCCCCGCGGATATCTTGCGCGTGAAATTTATCACCCTCCGCTCTCTCTCTCACACACACACACACGTTCGATAATAAAAAGGCAAACGTAGGGCGCACGTGTATATATATGTATACTACTCGTATGATCAGGTTGCGCAAGGTCCTCTCTCTCTCTCACTCACTCGCTTGCTCCGACGTCCAACTCTATCCAGAACTCGCGGCTTCGATCGAATCAATCGAATCGTCGGCTATGCAGCCAGCGGCTTGTCACGCGTGTGTAGCTATTTACCCTGCGTCAATACGACCACGTAACCGTTCCTCGCGGGGGTTATGTAAGTCAACACGCGGGACCGCGAGGCAGAAAAATAGCGCCACTGAGAGAGAAAGGGAACACGTGTGTGTATGTATGTGTGTGTGCGTGTGTACATGTGTGGAAGCAGAGGGATAGTTGAAGCAGAGGGAAGGAGAAAGCAAAGGACGATAATTGGTGGCGAGGCGACGAGCGCGCGCGCGCAAGCAGCTCTCGTGTGCAGAACTTGAAGTAAGAACTGGAAGCGTGGTAAGGTGGTGGGCGCTCGGATGGCAGACGGAATCTCGGATAACGTAACATCGTGAGAGCTTTTACAGCTGGGGGAATCTGGCGCATCGGGGATAGGTGCTGGCTTATTTTAATCCTATGAGAGTTCGTGGTATTTTTATACGGACGTCATTAGCTGGTGACATGCTTTTCCGATTGTATTTATAAAAATAGATATTGTTCATTTGTTGTATTAGCGAATAAGAAGAATTAAGCAATGTCATTCTCAGTTACAGAGTTAACTTTGTTTCTTTTTAATAAATTGGTTTCGTTATCATTTCCTTTATTCATTTACTTTTTTATTAAAGGGAAGATAAACAATAGTGCTTCCACATAGGTATAAATAAAATTTGTATCGGTATTTTATAAAAATGTCAATACTTATGACTTAATTAAAAATAATAAAGGACACATAAATGAAGTCTTGTTAAAACTTCGATTTATATCAAATATCCACTTATCAAATATTATGAATTTATTACATAGCAGCATAAAGTTTTTAACTCTTTCCTCCACTATATATATATATATTTGATATAAATGTAATAGTAAACTTGAAAACATTTTTTAGATGAATAAATAAAAATGTTGGGGCCTCCTCGAGTACATGAGTGACCCTTGTTAATTTTACGAAAATCGTTATACTTATGAATAAAAAAATACAGCAGAAGAATATCTAGACTTACGAGATCATTTTCAATGCGGAACTAGCAAAGTGAGGATTTCTCTTTCTGAGGGGGAAAAATCAGCACATAAAACCTATACCTATACCAGCTCTCATTAATTCAAAAACTTTACTTCAACAAATTCTAAAATGTGTATCGGCTCTTAGGGTTCTCTCCTCTTCTAAGTCGGCAGTAAACTGCACGTAAGCGTCCCTTCGCGCGGATTTCTTTCCTTGCTCACGTATCCAGCCGACCTTTATATACGCGCCAGAGCCTTTATCGCGCTCGCGGCTTACGGCCATCGCCATCCCTGTGCTTCCACCGTATATACTACTGGCGTTTGCTGGAGCACAGACGATGTCGTCGACGTTGCGACAATGTCTCTTTGATGATCGATTATTCGCGTGAGAGGAGCGGGAACAGCCTCGTGAATTAAACATCGCGCGCGAGGACTGGCTGTATAAGCGTTCGGAGGATTTTTCGCCGCCGTCATACGCTGAGTTCGACGGATGTCGAGCGTTCAGGCGCACGTATTTCGGTGTCGAGGACTCTATTCCCATGACGCGGTTGAAGTGAGCGCAGTGAACAAACTTTTGTTTTTCGAGTGGCAGAGGAAGGGGAGAGAAGAGGAAGTTGAAGCTGGTAAAGCAAATCGTGCGTGAAAGTTTTTAAGGATTATTTTTCGTTTTTTTTTTTTTTTTTAAGTTTTTAAGTTTTTGTCATGGTCGCGGTTAATGATCTTTTTTGAGAAGTATTCGCGTGCTGGAAAGATTATGAAGAAGACTGGATGCATATATATCTCCAGTTTTAAGAAAAAGTTGTAATTATATTTATGAATGTTTTTGTAACATGTTTAAAATACATTGAAAATAATATATGAATTGCCGTTTGATTGTTTTGATTTACTTAACTGCTGGGTAAAAATGACCCATTATTGCGCCAAACCAAATGAATCAATTGTCGAAAAATTTGAAAATTCAATTTACAAAATATTTGCAGGCTACGATAAAAAGTCAATAAACGTTGATGAAACAAGCGTTGAAACCTACAACTTCTATTTTTTGAAGTACTACAGTAACAGTCAACAAATAAGGGCTTGAAATTGGCAAATAAATAAAAGATACTATAAAAACCCACGGGTATACCGATGTTTACTTTGCCTTTTTGAGAGCAAACTTTACTTATAAACCCTTGGTATAGAGAACGTATAGAACTTATTTCGAACAACCACCTAGCGTATGAAAACCTCGCTTTTATCGCGCATAAAAACCCTGTGAGCTATTCAATCAACTTCTCATTTTTTTTTCAATCGCCATTTGCATACATTTCTCACTTTTGATTCTCCTATAACAGCATGCGATATATTTAAAAAGGAATCTTGCCACCTATTATTGAACGTCTCTGCACAATAAGCCGCGACAGACTTACAAGCGTCGTGTGCGCGCACACGTCTGTCACGTCTGAATGCACGTAAGGGACTTGGTACTTTGGGATTTTGCGTTTCGCTCGCACGTCTTTTCCAGCAAGTTTGCAAGTTTCTGAATCCGGAGCAGGCAAGGAGGAGGTGGAGAAGGCGAAGTAGAAGAGAAAGGGAAGCAGACGGAAAGCGTCAGCGCAAACGGCAACAGCGCCGGGCTTTACGTACAACTGCGCTATCAAGTGCTACTCGTGAAAGTCGTCCAATTAGACGACTGTACGCGGACGCGTCGATTCTCAGCAGCCTTTCCACAAATTTATTCGACGATGAATATGTCGATTTGATTTTCCATTATTTGCCCTTATTATTAGGGAATTGTAAATGATGTTAATTACAAGTCAATGTGGAGAAGCCGAGACAAGTCCTTAATTTGCATGTCAAGTAAAGAGCGTAATATGATTTTAAATACTGTTACAACTTTTTTTAATTAAATTTCAAAAAGAATTGAATCCTTAAGGGGAAAATTTGTTTTTCTTTTAATGTGCGATGAATGTGCGTATTTAAGAATGCAGATGTCCACACTTCATCTTGTACATTTTATTTATTAAGATATTCCGTGGACTTATTTTTCGAAACTTTTTACAATTTCATATTTAATTAAAGTTGAAATCATAAATCTTTATATAAGAAATTCAATGTTTATAGAGTGTTTTATTGAAATTTTGCATTGTACGGGATGAGAGTAAATTTGTTATTTCCTCCTAGGTCTTAGTGGCATTAGATGTATTTTAATTAAAATTTCTAGTGAGAAAATTACTCTGAAGAAATACTCTCTAAAGCTAGCAAAATGATTTTCAAGATAATCTCTATTCTTTTGATAGAAGGGATTTCGCCGGAGTAACAAGGATTTTCAAATATTATCTTTTACGAAGAGAAAATTGAATTTGATGGATCAGAATCGAATGAATAGTTTAATTTGCGCCTCAAGAGGATTACGCATACTCTGAAGTCTAGCATTTGGTAAACGAGTTATTCTGTACCAACTTAAATATAATAATAAAATTTCATTTCTTGTCGTGTACAAGCATTTCTACCAATAATCGCACAACTGATATGAGCATTTAATCAAGCGAAGCGATTTATCGACAAAACTCTCGAACACCTCGCTCCACTCTCTCATCCTTTATCTCGAACGCTTGCTACGCCACAAGACAATGCCTCATCCTCTCTAACTTTTTCTGCTAAAACCAAAAGGCAGCCAGTCACGACTTGCATAAAGGAACGAACGTCTACCCGACAGACTTTATCCGCTGCGTCGTAGCAGTAGCAGCAGCAGCATCAGCGCCGGCAGATCTCAAAGTCGGCTACCACGCGCGAAAAGATCCTCGCAGGCACTTCGGCTTTATCCGAGCTCGAGGACGCGCGCAGCGAATCCTACGTACGTATATATATATACGTAAATGCGGACGCGCGTGTCTGGGTATGTAGGCTAACGGCGCGCCGATGGCCCAGTCGCCCTGTTCCCGCTTACTTCTGCGAGCTGAGCGGAAAACGTCAGTCGGCTCTACCGTGGGTGGGTGTACGTGACGTCGAGCTTTTCTGCGCTTCGATGGAAGCTGTCGGCGGGATTAGACCTGGGAATGGGGAAATATTATGATTTTGTCGAGTGCTGGTATAAGCGAGCCTTCGATGTAATTTGTTCCGGAGGATATGAGTTTGACTTAAAGTAAATATAATTATGTAGTAAAAAAAATGGAACAGTAGTACTTTAAGTGTTGCAATTAGCATCTATCGCTAGTAAATTTAAAACGTATTGACTTTAGGTATCCCGTCTAATCATAAAGATTTCAGAGTTTATTTACTAGAGACGTCAATAAAAACAAAAATGTTTTCCAGCGTACGAGAAGCACTGATCTATCAGTTCCCTTTTCACTTTCATTATGACGTTGCGTAATATCGAACAGCAAAATGAGTAGATGGAAGTTTTTTTTTTCAAGTCTGCGGCTTTTCATCGCAATTTCAATCAATCAATCCTCACTAGTTCATCTTCAAAGTGTGCGACAGGCGTTAAGTAGCTGCTTTAAAATGTGTAGCGGTTTTCTTTGTTAGAAAAAAAAATATTCTAATAAATTCGAAATCGACAAAGATGATTAATATGTATTTACTTTTTTTATATAATAACTGTCAAAAGACTATTACATACTTATACAAATTTTTTATCGTAGAAATAGAACGTTGCTGTATTACTTGTATTTATAAATAAGCGTAAATCAAACGAAAGATAAAGAGGAAATTATGTTTTTAATTCAAAAAATATTACTAAAAAAAACTGCTATCTATTAATATTACAAGTAATAACCGTTATCCAATACATCGCAGCACTTCTCCGCCAACGACTTCCAGTCGCGGTAAAAACGAAGTGACGTAAAAAAGCAGAAAAAAGAAGCTGCCCGTATAAAAAGAGCGAGTCCTCGAGCAAGACAGCGCAGCAGCAGCAGTAGCAGCGCTTTCTCAACCACGGATCGTTTTCTTGCAACGAGGGACTTTTCTCTCTTTTTTTCTCCCTCCCTCCTTCTGTCCCTCTCCTTCTCTTTCTCTTCACCAGCGTCTGCTCCTATCGAGTTTGTCTGTCTCGCAGTGCGCGACTCGCGCGGAAAAGGAGGAAACGGAGAGGAAAGCCGAGGAATGGGAAAATAAGGAGCGCGCGTTACCGCGGACGGAACAGAGAAAACATTTTAGCACGCTAACCGGGTTAAACGTTTAGAAGATGATGGGGCCATGGCAAATGTGTACATTTGGACGAGGAAATTTCTAGGGACGCGCGCGCACTCGCAGAAAATTTCCGGGCTTTAAAGAGGAAGGAATTGCGCGTTGATTGAACAAGCCGCGGCGCGTGGGTTTTTCGCTAATTGATCGTTAAATTAATGCCGTTTCGAGGATATTGTTTTGAGAGTACTCAAGATACACTTTCCTCAATTGAAAGCGTAAAGGCTAAAGGTTTTAAATAAAATTATCAGTAGCTTTTATCAGATATCAGTTTAAATAATTTACAAAATGAAAAAAAAAACATTATTTTCTATTAGTCAGATACGACAAATTTAATTCATTTGAACAGACTCGAATGAGGGTATTTTAACGCCTTCATTAGTAAATAATAGAATAATTTGTATGATATAAAAACCTAACAAAATCAGGTACGTGGAGAGAAATTTGGCGGTATGGTATTTGTGGGACAGACTGCCACATTCAGTTTTATCGTTAGGCCACTGATAAAATTCATTAGTTTTCTAAGAAAAGTATTAGATTTTTTAGGAAAAAGTATTAGATTATCTAGGAAAAATTACAGGGTATATATAGTAAAAATTGTTATCCAGTAATTATGACATGTTTACCTAAGAATTTTTCATACATAAACTGGTAAATTTTATCAAGTGGCTCATAAATTTTACCAGCCTAAGGTTTACCCTAAGGTTTTTTACAAACAAAATTTACTACCGTAAATGGTAAAAAATGAGACAGTCTGCTCCTCTACTACCATAAAAACTGGAAATTTTCTCTAGAATATTTGTAATATTTACTAAAAAATTTCTCTCCATGTATAAAAGGAGTATTAATAATGTAACTTATGTCTTTATGATTCTTATAATGTAAAAAAAAGTATCGGTCCACGGTCATAAATCGATTTATATCTATATTAAACAACATAAGCCCTAGCAAAATCATGAAATATGCGGTATTATACAGTAAAAAAATGTCTGAAATAAGAGAAACTATAAGAATCATGGCAAGATCGTAAACAAAGAGGACCTTAATTTTTTTTTCTTAAGTGTAATCTTACGACACAAAAGCTCTCGAAAAATTTGGCGCAGTACGTATACACCCGAGCGATAAAAATCGATAGAAGTGCGACGGAATCGAAAAAATATCGGGCATTATCATCGACGTTTCAGACAGGTCGCCGTGCTTATTTATCTCTATAGGATAGTAGCGCTGGACGCTCGCTCGCTTGCTCGCTTGCTCGCGTCCTCTGCGAAAATGCTAGACACGTAGACGACCCCACCGTCAATATATATCCATATATATATATATATAGATATATATATATATGCACGTAGACACGTGTATGTAGTCGCGCTCACTTGCGTGCGTCCTCGAAGCGATTTCTAGGCCAATAGAAGTTCGAGTGCCGGGTTATACAAGTGACCAGAGTGTATGGACCCTCTCCCTCACACATACACACAGGCGCGCGTGCGTTTTATCTTGGTAAATTGAACCAATGCAGAGCTTCATCAATTGTGCGAACGTGGACACACACGGCCGCCGAGTCGGCAAGAGAATGGGAAGGAGGGCAATCGCAAAAATTTACAGGTCGAATAAAAATCGTCCCGGCGGATTATCTTTCTGGCTCCGCTTCACATCTCGACGGTTCTTCGAAAAGTAACGATGAAAGCTATAACATTTTCACGAGAGAGGAAGATATTGTTTCGATTGTGATTATTAATGGCTCCGAAGTGCCGATAAAGTTTCGTTTATTGATTTTAAATGTATTTTATATTAAATTTTCCAATAACTCCCTGTTCAATTTTAATTAAAGGTCGATCGATATTTAATTAAAATTTTTCAAAATGATTTTATTAAATTTTCATAACAAAAGTAAAACATTCAAATTTAAATGAATGCGCTCTTTTATTTGTCAAAGTATAATCGAAAGCCCACAGGCCAATATAAATAACGATCAAGTTCACATACGCAGAGCGTTCGAAAATTTTAATGGGGCCGGTAATTCCGTAAAGTTTCACATTGAGCAATCGCAATACGGCAGCAATCAGGTATATACCGAACCATCACGTTTCCGATTAAACTCTCACCTATATACCATTTGCCGAACATTGCCAACGATTCATTGACTGCCGTCATAAAACGACGGTCACTTCTCACTGCTGCCGACGCAGCTCTCGTGCTCTAAAGTCGCGATGTCGTAAAATGTGATGGCCGAATTGATTCAAGTGGGTCGCTTGTATGAACCGCTTTACACTCAATTCTCCGCGCTAGCTCGCGGCATCCCGGAAGCTCAACAGGAAGCGCGACGAAATCAGTGCGAAAACGTCGCGTTTGAGCAAATAAATAGCCTCCCCTCCCCCGCGAGGTCGCTATGGTAGGGATAAATAAATCGTCGCAACCGCTGGGTCCAGCTGTATCAACACGCCGGAACGCGCCCGCGATGCGGTAGTGGCTTACTCTCTCTAGGCTTCGTTAGATCTCGTCATAGTTTTAAGCGGAATCTCGTTACGCGAAGCAGGGAACGAGATGGAGAAGTAGGAGAAGGAAAAGAGAGAGAGAGAGAGACAGACTTTTAATGCTCTCTTTCCATGCAAAGCCAAATTGGCCAATCTTGTCTTGTTTCTGCGTATATCTCAATGATTGCCCGAGATCACGAATGACCAGCCTGGAAAGAATGAATCACTGGGATATGCGAAACATATCTTATTCTCCGTGTATCTGATTGAAAATATTTGTTTTGTTGGAGAAAACATTTATTTACACGAGTAACTATCAAATTATTTTTAATTGTTATAGTATAATTTGTTTGGAAACAATCTTAACAATGAGTTTAGTATATTCTATGTAATTTTAATTCAGCGTTTAAACTATTTTCAAATATTTCGTATTCATTAAATAGTTTTGCTACTCCACTCAGTCTCACTAGGACTTCTAATTGTATTTTTTAACTCTGTCTAATTTTTCACAGAGTTCATCAGTTAAAAGCTTTTTAATTTACAAAACTTTATTCCTGGTTAATTTTTTATAGGAAACTTTCACCTTTCTCATGTTGTTTAAAATTTAAAATGTTGCAAACATTATTTAAATTATGTTAGTTATACTTTCAAGCATACATAATTAAAATCTCTGATATTACTGGTGTAAAAATATTTTTTGTGAACTGCTTGAATTTCCAACTGCAGAACAGTTTTAGAGTGTTGTATTAAATTATATACGTATAACAAAATACACCCTTTAACTATTGTTTCTCTAATCAACAAACATCTTTTTACCTAACCTACTTACACGAGTAGCTTTACACTAGCACTCCAAAAATGAGAAGTACCAAAAAAGCTGATCGGTTCTCGTAATATAACTTTATGGAAACCCCATTCCGCCCTTACGAGAGTAAGAGTGAGAAGAAAGACAAAGAGGAAGAGAGAAGAAACTGTGTAGAGATGATCAAACGCCACACGGGAATTTTTCAGACAACTGTGAAGCTCGCAAAAAACTCGGAACACCAGGAAAGAAAAGAAAGTGAAGCAACGGGGGAAAGAAAAAATAAACCATCGCATCCTTATACTCACCCTCTCGCACGCGAGACGAGATTCTGTTTGCCGTGCAAGAAAGCACAGACATCGTCAGTTTGTACGAGAACATCTGCGCGTCGAATTAGACCGTCGAAGATTAGATTTCAGTCCCTCACCCTCCCCTATCCCTGAATTCTCGCTCTTTGACAAGCGACTCTGTATACTGTCTGCGTGCGCACATGTGTACATATGTGTGCGTGTCTTGCCAAGATTTTCGCCGAAGAATCGACTTTTGGCGTTCATTTTTCCAGCTTTTTGTATATATACATATACCATGACAACAACACGATGTTGCCGCCTTCCCTTGTCGCCTCTTTGGAAAAGTGGCAGCAAAAAGGGAGAGAAACGTCGCAGTTCCCTCTGGGCCGCTCGCAAGCAAGTTGCCAGCCAAGGGAGCCAAGTGTGAGTGTAACGTGCCACGCTTCCAATCTTTGGAGGCGTTCACGCGCGCGCTAGAATCGATCGACTGCATTGGACGCGTGGGTAAGAGAGCGCAGCAGTGTCGGGCATGTTTCGCCTTGCGTAAATGAGAAAATCGTCGAGTCAATCGAGCGGCGAACTCTGAGAGAGCTGCCTAGCATTGTTTAAAACGTCGAGACTCGTGTGTTGTTTTTCGTCGTCTCTCCTTCTCTCACTCTCTCTCTCTCGCTTTCACCCAGGCTCGCTTGACGTCTCATTTTATCAGCGTCCGATGTTCGTTAAGTTTTAATCGATTCTATTATTTGAGACTGTCAGTCGTTAAATGAACCGTTCCTGGATTTCTTCACATAGTTGAACGCGCAACGAATTGGGTTTATTAACTGATACTGATCGGCAGAGGCCGACAAAGTTTAATGTATTGTATAAAGTCTATTAAATCGTACTTAAGACTTACCGTCTGTGAAATAAAAAGAGTATTTTTTTTCTTTTTTAATGCCCTCACAAAGAAGGTAAAAATACACATAGTTTTTAGTGACATTATTTCATCAGCAATAATAAATGCAATACCAAGTACATTCTATATCAAACGTAATATATGAAACGTATAATATGAGAATTTTCTGCAATTGAGTTCTCTTCTTAGATGGAATGAAAATATAACGAAGCAGACAAAAGTACTTTAAGTGGAATAGAATTACGTGCACAGTTCATTTCTTGCCTCTTCTTAATCAAGTGTAGTACATTCGTATCTTATAAATACTGCGACATATCACAGTATATTCTTCTTATCCATGACATTTTCTCCTTCTTCTTTTCAAACTTCTCAATAGCAGCTATGTAGAGTAACTGGTAAATTTCACAGTTCGAATGATTGTTACGTAAATTTATCGACAGGACATCTGAGCGAATTAACCTTTCACTTTTCGTCAGTGTGTTAGTCTAAATTGCCGTTTATCTGATACACGAATACGCCTTATCTCTTTTGCTCATCTATATTTTAACATCAACGATATTGAAAAAAACCACATCGAAAGAAGAAACTTCTTTTCACATATGTCCTAACGATATCTCGCTGGTAGGTACCCATGATTACAATCAGTCTCTGCAATTAAAGTTACACCACGACGGCGCTATGAAGGTGCTATAAATATATTAAACGACTAAAGACACAATAAAATTCTACCTGGAAATTCTGCAATTGCTGTGGTAAAAGATAGTATATGTACGATTGCCCCTTGCGTACGGAATTGACGACACCCTGGCTGCTATCAAAAAAACAGCATAGCGCCGCCCCGTTCTCTCGCACCTGCTGTCTTGTTCAACAGCTTTCCCCGCGCTTATTATGGCCGAAATTTACGCACGTGCGTCATCGGTTTATTGCGGATAGCAATAAACCCGCGCTCGGCCGGCGAAAAAAGACTGGCGCTATAAAGTTGAATATCGTTTCGTCGCTCCGGATAATCTGCGGATCATCCCTCGGAATGCCGTAGCATATATATA
>JAWWEQ010017852.1:0-32792 GCA_035583055.1 Torymus tubicola
GACTGAATTTTTGGTCTGAAAATTTGACCGATGTAGAGCCCAAGTAGCGACATGTTCACGAATTCACCCTCCCATAAAAAGTTATCACTTCAAAAATTTTTTATTTCACAAAAGTTCAAAAATTAAATAGTACCATATGTCGTTCAAATTTTGTAAATACCTAACAAAATTTATTTTCTTTACAAGAATAAAAAATTCAACAACATACATGTATGAGTATTCAGTCTCTCAAGTTGAGATATTAAATTTTTCGAAAGAAGTAAGACTTCACCAGATTCATTCTAATTTAGTGAATTTCAAATGTATACCGTTAGCTGGTCCAATTAAAAATCTTCTTCTATTATTTACGTAAGGTATAGGAGTCTTATCACAGATGTCCACTTTATAATTTTTCAATATCGTTACCAAACCAACTTTTGATTGATGATTTCCAAATCTTAAACCTGTAAAAATTTGATTATAAATACATTTTGTAACTAAGTGTAAGAAGTATGATATGATTGTTATTTTAAATGACCTATGCAGTTTCTGGGCCCAACTCCAAAAGGTAAATAATAAGATGAGTGCCTTTCTCTCACATTTTCTTCAGAAAATCTTTCAGGATCATAGGTATCTGGATCAGGATAAATTTTTGGATCCCGATGGATTCCATAAACTGGAATCCAAACATGAATACCTTTAGGAATGGTCACTTGAGATCCGTGAAATGTGTAAGGTTCCATAGACTGTCTCGTTAAAAAGGGCGTTACTGGATATTTCCGTAATGTTTCTATGAACAAAATATCATATAATTAAGTAGAAAACTTGTTTACTTCAGTAATTCAATTATACCATGAACTCACCACAAAATACTTTGTGCAAATATTTCATATTTTCAATGCTCCCATACTCTAGTTTTCCGTTATTTTTCTCCAGTTCCACGTTAATTTCATCTCTAAGTTTATCTTGAAGAGAATGATTAAGAGCTAATTCATAGAGAGCATGACTTATACTTAGCGAAGAAGTATCAAATCCAGCGAAAAAGAAAGCAAATGCTTGTGCAGTAAGCAAAGTATCTGTCAGTTCTAAAAAAAATTAATGTTTAGTTATATATAAAATAAAGTTTATGTGTGTGCGTGTGCACTTATTGATAGTGCCATCAATTATTGTCTTATACTTACCAATATCTTTTAATTTATCAGAATGGTCTTTCAAATCATTTAGTAAATCGACAAAATCATTTCGTCTGATATTATTCCCCCTTCTCTGTTTCATAGTTTCCGACATCAATCCAATAAAAAAATCATTAATCTCGTAATCATACATTATAGGACGAAGAAGATTGTATAGTGTAGGGCATATTTGTTTGAATCTTATTTTAAATAATCTCCATCCATCGGCATGAATAACTTTTCTGCCAATTTTTCGAAATTCACTGTCTTCATCTTCTAAAGCCTTCATATCGAGCCCGAAAATACATGCACCGATAACATCAGTTGTGTACCTTGCGCTAACTTCGCAACACTCAACCACTTGATTAATTTCAGTGCTTTTGGCCAAATTTTGTTCAAGATGATTAGCACACTCTAATAGAAGATAAAACATTTCCTTTAACTTCGAGGAAGTAAAAATAGTCGTTTGTTTTGCACGAAGTGGTTTCCATCTTGCCGCTTCAAGATTAATCAAATTAGCTGATAATGGTTCAACTTTCTCAAACATGCGTATTCCCCTATTGGCAAACGACCAAAAGTTTTTCACTAAAACATCCTTTATCAACTCCGGATCGTTTAATACTAGAATTGGTCTTCGCATCGCAAACACACCGAACATTGGCTCATCTCTATATTTATCGTATTCACTTTTGATATATTCGCCCATAGAAGCTTTGCCAAACATGATATCTTTAAAATTGCCATACAAAGGAGTAGGCTTGGGTCCAAGGACTCCTCGTTTTTTCCAAAAATTAAAAGTAGATGTGAAATAATAATACAATAAAATAACAAGTGCAGCTAAGCCGCACCATATCTCAAAACTACCAATCTGCATGATTACTAGTGGGCTAAATAACAAGAAATTTTTTAAAAATTTTTATTAGGCGATTAGAAGATTTCTAAATATGTTTCGATTATACTCACATCAAGTTACTGGAAAGAGCTTCTAAGGTTGTAAAATTTTAAAAAAGTAAGTCTTACAAAATTACATTGTTTTAAACTGTGTTACATCTTCGAGACGCATCAAATATACACTGAATAGTTACTAATGTAAGAACTGTGTCGTCGTTGTTGCCTATTTTATCTTTTACACGTTGCATATCTTCAAACAATAAGGTGATATGATAAGATTGAATGCACTTTCTATATTCATTCTGATAATCCGCTGTGATTAATTTCAATCATATCTTCCAGCTGAAACATAGTAAAAATGAAAACATAATAAAAATGTATGTACCATAAAATTGAGAAAAATTTAAAAATATAATCAAAACTTCATTAATTATAGTATTTATTATTTTATTATTTCAATCATCGTATAGATCAATAAAAGTAATCGGGTAATTAAACAGTTTTTTCTTACTTAATTTTTATTCTTATTGAATATACGAAAATCGGAAGGTATACAAGATATCTGAAATGTAACACATGAGCAAACAGATGTTTCGTACAAATCCGGAGATTATAAGATCAAAGCATGCGTATAAAGTTTTACATCATCATATTAGGGTAAACTCCCTTGAGTTTGACTGAAATATATAAATCCCATAGTGCTTTTTTCTTTTGATAAAGATAGCAGAATGCATAACTCAGACCTTTTTCGTATCCTTTATGTACTAAAGAAATTAAATAGATAGAAAGGAAATACTACCTAACGTTTATATAAATCTACCACAAATATAATTCATTTCTTCATGAAGTTATTTTGCAGAGAATTTATCATGCAGACAGTTAACGTTCGTCTTATTAAAAAAAGAAAGATTTATAAATATACGTCTACATTACATTTTAAACGCATTTGCAATCTATGTAGAATGGCATTCGAAAAACGTAAACGTAAAAAATATTTCAGCTGTCGTTATTTTAATTTCGACTTTAAACTGTATCTAGAACGCGACTTTATTGATATTGCAAAATCTCCCAAAGCTCAACTATTCTTTACTGTCAGCACTTGCCCTAAAAACTCGTCCAGTCTATTCCTTCTTTATCCAGCGTCCAATATGCAGCTCCGGATCACGCAATGGCCAACAGCACAGCTCGCAGGGCGCATATAATACGCAATCGAAAACAAAACTCAGTCCGATCGTGATCCCGGGTAGGTATTAAGGACTTATCCAGCGAGATAAGTGTTCTCGCTTCGTGGGCCTGACGTCATCACCCCGCGCGCAGACAGCTAGCCCAAAGACATAATGGATTACCATGCGTGTATACATGCAGAGCCATAGTCAATGGATAAGTAAGAGAGAGAGAGAGAGTGAGAGAGAAAAGGAGAGAAAGAGACAGGGAGAGACCCCCTTTGCGGTATTATGCTCAATATGACGGCGCGAGGATAAGCCACGGGAATAAGACTTTATGATTCGAGAAAGGCAACAAAGAGTGGCGTACAACGCACTATATGGCGTGCACGCGCGCATGTACACGCGTGTGGTCCAGAATGGGGATATAGAGTCGGAGGTGAAGATATATGCACGAGAGATATAAGTAAGATACGAGTTCGTAGAGCTTGTGACGGGGTATTATAATAGTGCGAGAAATTAACATATTTTTATTGAATCTGTCACGAAAAAGAAAATAAAGATAATACAATTGTTTGACATTAGTTTAATAAACTAGTGTTAGAAAAAATTGGTATTAAAAAAAGTAGAATTAACTTTATTTTTCAATAAAAAAAAACATTAAATTAAATGGAGAAACTCTTTTGGAGATACGATATCCTATATTTCTTTCTACCGTTTTCAATTCAAAGATTCTTCCCTGTAAAATCTATTTTAATAAAAATAAGGTCACAACGCGAAAGTCTATAAATATACGTAAATATAAGTGTACTTTAAACTAATTAAAACAAAATCTATATTAACCTGATTTATGACTGTGCTAAAATTATTTTACTAAAAAATAAAAACTTAAATAATTCTTTTCAGAAAATTAAAAAATTCCTTTGTTTTACAGTTTTTTGTTAACTACAAGCATGCCTATCTCACTATAAAAACGGCGAGATTCTCTTTTATTTAATACCTCTTTAACTGGCATTATCTGAAATAAAACGAATCTTTCTTTTTCGACTAAAATCAACCGTGAGAAACAGCAAAACCGTAAAGTAAAACGAAAACTGATGAGGACCTTAAGATTACGTGAATCGGAAAAAATCGCTCATTTTTTGTCATTTTTTGTGATCTTCAAATGTGTAATTTTGCAAAGATTGTGCGATTTTAATCATTTTTATCTTAAATTAAAGATTTTCTCTTCTAATTTAATTTTTTTTGTGGAAAATTTGTTGATACTTTCGTGAGTTTAATATTTGATTAATCATTATAGTGCGTCCGTGATAATAATGACTACTTTTTTTCCATTTCTCCTATGTCCAATTTCCACACGAAAAATTGATTTGTGGCATAACGAAGATTCACTTTAATAACCACATAACAATATAAATATTACATATAGCTATATATAAAATTTAACAATTTTTTCTAATACATTTCATTTTAATTTTTGTAGCAAAAATTAATAAGTGCGGATGATGGAACATAAGCGTATTACAACTGTCAAAAATGAATTATCATAGTCCATTGTATCGAGGAGCAATATAGAGCGAGGAATCTAATAAACGCCCGAAGTGCACAAAAATGTGCACGTGTGTGGTCCGATTGGGGCTCTCTCTTCGTCCGCACATATATACACACACACATCAAGCGGGGCTCAGTGAAATAAGCACTGGCGCGCTTCATACGAATCCGCAATGATTCACTATTGAAGCCCACGGCTCGGTACACACAGCCGCACGGTGCAAGCGATCCTTTCTCATTTCCCAATATTTCCGCGTGTCGAAGGGAGTACGAGAGGGGGTTGGCAAGAGGGGAGGGGGGGGAGAAAGGACGATGTAGTACGAGAGCGCGAGATTTGCGAGCCTGCATCCATCGCATATCGGAAATATTCGCTCGCGCGGACGATTCGTGGGCGGTGTCGAGGGATCGGGCGATTGGCGTTTATTAAGTTGCAGGGCCATGGTGAGGAGAGGCAGGCAGGCGCGTGGGAGAGGGGAAACCTTTTGTCGAGATGACGAGGCGCTTAACTGCCTGTCGGAATTGTCTAAAGTCGAGGAATTGTGGCTGAGATCTCGTTTAACGAGTACCGCACATGTATATACGTATGCGAGAGAGAAAGTTATTATTTTCCTTTTCGGTTGGCCGAATAATACGTGCGTCTACTTTCGTAAATAATAATCCTGCAGGCTTTATTTACTGGTACGTGAGTACTGCGGGCTTTGCAGAAAATACTTGGATATTCGATTATTGAACTGGCGAGTGTAAACAACGTAGAAAAATATAGAATTAGTAACTGTCATTTGGTAAAAATTTCTGGAAAATACGGTCGACATCGATATGATCTAAAATTGAAAAAAAATGTTTACTTTTCAAATCCATTAATCGATATAAAATCAATTAATACAATTGATTAACAAGAAAAAAAATAACCAAGTCATGAACATAAAATCATGATTTTTATTTCTAAGTAAAATAATGATATCATAATACTAGAAAATAATAAATTTTATCATCTTTTATAAATTTATACATATACAAAAAAAATGAAATGTCAGATTTAGAAATTGAATAACGTATCAAAGATAATATCCTTATATGTCATATAAAAGTGACCATAAAACAGTCATCAAACCAAAGTAAACAACAGCTACAAAACCGAAATAATATATGTAAGTAATCTATCCGTAAATACGTAAATTCACAGCACACAGCTGCGCTTCTAAAACCGTGCATATGCCACAAAAGAATGTCAACGACCCGGACACGCTCGCAAATCCGTGCGGCTCAAACGTGCGATCTCCTCCTCCAATTACAAACTAACGATCCCTCAATCCCCCCCGAAAAATACAAGAGAGAGAGAGCTTCTCCCGTCAAAAATTCCGCTCGGTCATCTCGACGTTATATATGCGCGATTTCCAAAAATTACCAGACCACGCACAATAGCCCTGCGTATACGCTCGCGGATTACGCGCTTGAAGGTCTGTATGATCGATGACGTAGCTCTAGCGAGTGGCGGCCTGTGTATATGTACATATACACATGTATATATTCGGATACGCGACAAAGCGTCTGTTAAACTTCTGTGGCGCGCACCTGCGTTACCGACGCTTTTTCCCCCGCTTACGCGCTCGCTCGAATATTACGAGACGACGGTGCGGAGAGAGAGAAAGAGAGTGAGATAGAGGATTTGCCGGTTTAATGCGCCCGCCCCTCGGTGACCGAAGGTCCAGATGTGACTTTTCTCCTGTATATAGAACGACTTGCTGTACGAAGCGCCACTTGGACGAGTGCTGCGCAACTTTGGGGAGAGATCGGAAAAAGCGATTCCAGGGGTGGTGAGTATGTGTGTGTGTTTTCGACGAAGAAGGCAATTTTTTAGATGAATTTTTTATGAATCCAAGCGTGAACGAAAATAATACAAACAGTCAAATCGAAGAGGGTGAATAATTGATTTCTCCTCTTTTCCGTTCCTTCTCATATTCAATTCAATGTAATGGCTGTTGTTTGGGTATTGTAATTTTATTGTTTAACGGTTTAAATGGCCATTTAAAATGCTTTTACTTCTTGGCACTCGTTCACATTTCGATAAATTATTAGAAAGTATTTTATTAGATAATGTTATTAAATAATATAAAGGTTAAATTTAATATTCTATATAATAATTGTTCTGATCTTTAAAATTTAATGATAGGATTTGTATTTGAACAACTTGAAAATGACTTACAAAATATAACATCGGTAAATAGAGATTCATGTAACAAAAATAATCTTATGGTCAATACATATTAAACCTTGTTCACACAGTTACATTGCTAACATAAATAGCATATTTACCAAGTGAAAACATATAGCATTTTCAATCATAGCTTTTCATCTAGTGTGATAAAATTAAAATACCAAAAAAAACACCAATATATTATAACAATTGTGATAATCTTAAATATCTAGAAACAAACAATAATAAAATTACATTAATGACAATATACGATTGATGTGCATCGTAATTCAAGTTCAAAATTTTCTTAATACATAATTTAGAAAAAGAAAAAAATTTATTTTAGTTGGCGTCGACGTTCAACAAATGCCAATATCTACTACGCGACCAGTACAGTCCATTAATGATGTGGCTAAAATTATATTAAAAAAGTTATCATTTCTGTTCAAATGATATTGGCCATCAAAAGTATAATTGTTAACCCAAGAATACATCAATTATTCCTGTATGTTTAAAGATAAAGTGACAATTATTAAAAAAAAGTATTACACTAACTGTATAAAAAAGAGCGTAGAAGACAAGGCATTCATTTAACAAAATGATTGCTATTACAATACTAAATTCTTATATGTACAATTTTGTAATTTTCGTATTCAATATATATCGTGCACGATATACGTTAAATAAGCTGACATTTTACTCTCAACCGCATAGTTGTCTGATGCAATTATACATATCGTCAGACGCGAGAAACGTGGGGGCCAGCTTTATACGCTGGTCATGAGTGAGGTGAAGTCTCACCTATATTACTATTTTCTTGTGAACATTATAGCATTTCTTATTCTACGAAATCATTACCTATTAAGTTTCAATATGTAACAATAATATTTATATCCATAAATCTTTCAATTGACTTAACATTAAAAGAAATATAAAACCATCAAAGCGTGTTACGTTTAATCTAACAGTTTGACGAACATTGCAAAACCATAATCTTCAATTTAACTCTCATCGATATACGATCTTTTAAGGGTACTCAATTTTGACTCTTGTCTCGTTCCACCACTTAAATAAAATACAAGCGAAAGAGAGAAACAGGTCCATCAATCCTATCTATACAGAACAACTCCTAAAAGAAAAAAGTCGAGAGAGAGAGAGAGAGAGAGAGAGAGAGAGAGAGGAGAACCCGTAACTATTTGACCGCATTCGAGCCACTGAGGGTCGAATTGAATTTCTGGGACGTGCGCATCATGAAATTCAAAGTCTATACGTCTCCGGTCTTCGTCTGAGGCCAAAGTGACGTTACATACGAGGACGATCCCCCATATATTGGAAGTGGCCCCGGACCGCAGCCACCGAAAGGGACACAGAGAGAGCAAAAGAGAGAGAGAGAGAGAGAGAGGTACAGAGGGAAGATGCGACGTCGTCGCTGCGAACGAAGGAGAGAGACTGGAGGGCCGAGAGAGGGAGAGAGAGAGAGACCCTTCTGCAATTTCCTCCTCTTTCCTCACATGAGTTCACCTTAAGGAAGAGGACGAAGATTCATGCTTCGATAAGCCATATACCCTCTCTTACTCTCGCAAAGGCCCCTCCAACGCTACCCCGCGAGCTACGGCAAGTCGAACGGAAGTTCTGCAAAATGAGGGAGAGGCCAAGAGACTATAAATCCGCAAGGAATTCCAAGCCAGTTCTGCGTTATAGGCGAAAGACCGAACCTGCATGCGACAATCTATCTATTGACGGGCACAAGCTATATATATACGCGCTCGCGACCGCGCGCGTTTGCCGAAATTTTGTTCTTCCGCAAAGGAACTGGACTATAAGCGAAGAGTTGATTTTGTAGCTGCTCTGCGGATTGTTTCGATTTTCGAGAAAGTTGGGTTGATACTCTGTGCTCGATTTTTGAAAATGTTGTTGGAGTAAATTAAAAGACAAGATAAATATAATATGTCTTGGAAAGAAACTACAAAAGTATACAGAAATTTAAAAAAAAATTTAATATTATTTTTTTCGGACATAAATATATGTACTTTACTACTAAAATTTTATTTCCACTTCTTAATTGTTTTTAATATATATTGATAAATATTTTTTCTAGTAAATAAATCTATAAATGTGATATTTTAAGATTACATATGCCTAGAGTTATATGGTCTGCAATTATTTATACTATATGAATCTTGAGACATTATTTAATTTCCGGAAGTTTAATGTAGTTTTTAATTTTGTTTCGTTTATTTATTCAAAATAAATAAACGAGATTATTTCAATAAAAAATTTTATTTTAATTAAAATAAATAAACTAAACAAAATTATCTTGTATAAAATAAATTGTTATATAGGTCAAATTATTTTAAATATAGCATTTTATATTTTAGTATTCTACAAGTTTTTTGTATAAAATTTGAGAAAAGTAAATAACGTATATTACGTGGTAAGATACATGAAGAATACGTTAGATATGAATATACCATCTCATAACAAACGCTAACCTATTTCCATGAGCAAATAGAATACATTTTGACATTAAACTTATGTTTTAATTACTTTTATATACTCACATAAGAGGTTTCAACTCAATAGAATAAACTGTGAATGCTGGTAGACAGTTTCTGCACTACGTTCCACACGTTGTATGCCGAAGATCAGCTGTTACAAAGGCCACTGCAAACTCGACCTTCGTTCGATGCACACTGCAGAGAATAAAGTGTAAACGTGCCTCGACTACTAGAAATATAGCTATCTAACAGTCGGTAACGTAGAAACGTAGAAAGCGCGCGTTTCAAGCTGGTATTACAAATTGATAGAGCGTTATATCCGATATAATTTAATTTTCCTTTATAAAATATTGACATCATTTAATTAAGTAATTTTTAATTTATGTTTAAATGCAATTTGCAATTTTCTATGATAGTTTTTTATAGTCATTACTAATATAGTAAAATCTTTCATTATTGTAACTATATTTTTAAAAGCTCAATCAATAATTCTAAAGTAATATTTGATTATTACTTTGCTTTAAAATCTACCTAATTTAATTAAATTTTTTTTTAAACCTACATTTAAAAAAGTATGAAAGTATCAGAAAAAGTCGATTAATGCTTTAGTGCAGTGTAATATAGATGGTGGTAAATGTTAATGAAATTGAGCGGTATCCACTAAGTAAATTTAATTATCGAAGTGACGTAGAATAAGTCCATCGCTTTGACTAGCTTAAAGCTCTTTCAACGATATTCATTGATTTCAGCGCTTATCTATACAGAGACTTTTAACTCATTCCTTTTGAGCCAACATTTAAAATTCAACGTAAATTGCACTTTACCTTTAGTTATCTTTCAGAAAACTAAAATAATGACAGTAATAGTGTTAGACTTTTAACATAATATCAATAAACTAATGGCAGAAGTATAGAGTACATTAACTAGAATTTTATAAAATTTATATATTTTCCTCTATCTGACTTTATAATTATTACATTTAACTTAGAAATTGATGTATATTGATTATATTGATCATAATCAATATAAATTAAAATACGTTAAGTAAAAACCACAAGAACCTCGTAATTAGGTTTAGTCTCCCAGAGTAGATTAATTCGAGCCCCGAATATCCAGGATTCCATCAAAAAGCCAAAATCAAGTGAGACCCTTCCAAAAACTTCTTCGGCGTGCGCGCCAAAATATGCTAAGCTTCCCGATGGTCATTCCAGGGCTGACAGGGCGATTAAGCCACAATGCATGCATGCACGCGCACTGGCATTGGCCACAAACGAGATTCATTTCCCACGGCATAAAGCTTGCATTTATGCGCGCGCGCAAGAGAGAGAGAGAGAAGAGTCCAAGCACGCACATCGCACACACGAGACTAAAAGAGGGATGGACCGATTGCGCCAGCGCTCGGCTCGCGAGGTATCGCGTGATGTTGATGGATCGGTTATGGCTTTATAGTCCCCGCGTGCGCCGGCACACGCGCGTTTTCTCTTTCTTCCACGCGTCTATACGTCTCTCTCGCTCTCTCTCTCTCTCCCTCGTCTCGCTTTACTTTTTTCCTTTGTTTTCGTCCCCCCGGCGGGCTTTTACTGCTTTCTTTCGGACGCGATATAAAATTATGAGAGGATAAGCGATAAATTGCGAGTCGTTGTGTATGAATAAGAGGGGCAATTAAGATGTACGACGACGTATTAAGGAAATTGAAATATGTAACGCAGTATATTTTAAACTGTTTAGTCATGTATACGATTCTTTTTAATCGTTACAAATATCAATTATGTTTTTTTAATACTATAAAATTTATCATGAATTGTCGAATAACTTGAATTAAAAAATTGATTGAGAAATTACTTTTAAAATTTAATTATCTTATCTAACAGTATAAAATAATTGATCAACCGTAACTCGTATAACAATTGATAAAAAGGGGACCACGTCTACCGTAAAAAACAGCCTGTGGACATGCGAGTCCTAATACATACCCTACGAGTTCCCAAACTAGACCTTTCGCTCTATTAAATTCGCCGAGGGTGTATATATAGTATACATAGGTACTGCGGCTTGCAACATCTTTGTCCGGATCTCTTGCATATACACACGTGCGCGCGCGTGCGCTCGAGAGCTAATTGCCCGTCGCGGTCATGCGTGAGAGATGACTACGGGATCGATTATTATACGCGATATGCACGTGCGGGTCGTGCGACTTTCAGCTGTGAGCTCTCATAATGTAACGTATATATACGGTGAGCAATCGGTCATCACCCCTCGCAGCATTGCTCGCTAAATTTCTAATGGCGAAAATTCAAAAACGCCCATTTAAGATTGCTATCGAGATTTATTGCGACGACGTTTCTCGGGCAGTGCGCAATTGACATTTATGTGCTAATTCGATTACAATGCACGTGTGTTGAGCGCGTGCGCGCGTATAGTGACGCCTGTATAGTCATTATTGTAAATGGGATTTCGGTGTTTTATAGTTTCGAGATAATGAAAATGGCTTTTGTGTAATTTATCTTTTGATTGAATAGTAATAATTATTTAATTGAGAATAAAAGTTTGTAAATTATATAGTAGAGAAAAAGAATTTTAAATTTTCATTTGTAGTAACGTTATAGCAACTTTATTCGAAGGTATTAATAAATGTAAAGATAAATTTATATTCAAGCTAAAAATACATATGACCTGATGAAATCATGTAAAGTATGCGAACTCGCAATTTAAAATTATATTTAATATAATAATTCATTTTTAAAAGTTGATTGGATTTTAAAATTTTCGAGCTAATATTTAAACTCCGAATTTTCAAATTTTTTGAAACGCTTAATTTGATGACCCATTCATCAAATTTCTTTTTAAACATTAAATAAAAAAAATATTACATTCGGTGCGCTTTTACAATATAAAATTGAAAAAGTAGAGAATCGTCTAAAAATGAAAATGTGGATGAATTTTTATAACAATTATTTTTTGCCATAACTGATAATTAAATTACTTTCTGTTTACTATAAACAATACTTTGCTTTGTAATAAATTTTTACAAACAGTTTAATTGGATGAATATAGCACACTATTTCATGTACACAAGTTCTCACAAAAAAAAGTTGAAAAACACGCTCACCAGCCCATATCAAATAAAGTTTACGAAAAACACAAAAAGTGGGAACGCAGGCAAAGAGGCGAGATAGTACTGTATCAAAAGAAGCTGCTGCTGCTTCTGTTACACGTTGTTGTATAAAGCGCGCACAAGTAGCAAGAGAAAGAGGAAGTTGCTGCGCGCGAAAACTTCGAAACTGCAAATCGCGATTCCGCGCGTATACATATACATATATATACATAAACCCCAAGCCTTGTGTGCACTTCCACACCTTTCCCTACGCTATATACGAAAGGAGAGAATTTTCCAGAAACCATCGATTAAAATTCAGCTCGGCGTGAGTCTGGACCGCCACGGTCGACTTATTTTGGCATTATAGCAGTCCCGGCGCCAGCCGGATCTTAATTTCAGCGGCTTTTAATCGAATCATTTAATTTGCGCCCTTGTAGAGAGTGCGGCGGCCCGTCGTTCCAACTCGCCCCCCCCCCCTCCCTCTCTCTCTCTCTCTTCGCCGGGTACGCTTGCGTTGCTCTCTTGCCCGACGTCGCCGAAAGTTAACTGACGGCCAGACCGAGTGCGCATTAGATTGAATTATTCCCTGAATATCGAATTAATGCACCGTAGTGAAAAGTTGAGATTTTCGGCTAATGATACGCATACGTTACGAGTGTGCGGTTTGCTTTGCGATGGGTTCGACAGATTACCAATACGTCGGTTTTGTCAGTTGTGATGTTTTACTTTTTTTGAAGTTGCTTTGTATGCTTTTACTGATACAAAGCGTGTTTAATTCAATAGATTGACGCAGCCACTTTAAATATGGAGAAACGTTAAAAAAATTTTATTTTTTAATATATACGTTTCAAATAGTTCTCTTTAATTATTTATTTACCACTCATAATACATAGCATTAAATATTTGTCATAAAAAATATAAAATAAATATCGCAATTCAATGGTCCACTAAATAAATTTTGTATTGATCGAACGGCTATTTTCAGTGCTATGTTTGTTAGTTTAATAAAATCGCATATATTTTGAAAACAATTAAAATAAAATAATTTAGAAAAGATTATTTTCATTTGAAATTCTTAAGCAATTAAAAAATGTAAAATAAAAAAAATGGATAAAAATGTTATTAAATCAACCGTTACAAACGTACCACTCTTTGGAAATACCCGTTCAAATTATCAAAGAGAATAAAAAGCCAAACAAATTTCCTGAATTATAATTCAATCGGGTCATCAATCAAAACAAGTCAACGCAAAAAGTACCCGCTATACTTGCGGATAATCGCTGATCTCGACTCTGCATGCCGTACGATAGGGAATCAAATTTCTCTCTCACCGGAAAGTACACACACATACATGCACATCAGGGGTATAAAAAAGTTACAGCAATACCGTGTGCGTCAACAAGATCGCACGCTGCGCGCAATCGGGAAAAGATCCGTAATGCGTACGTGACTCTCCAGAGTCGTTCGTCTCTCTCTGTCGCTCTGTGCGATAAGTCCGAGAACTCACGGATCGTTAACCATTCCGCTCGGATAATCGCGAGCCAGTCCTGGGACACGCGCAGATTCTTTTTCTCTTTCTTTTTTCCTTCGCTTCTTCGTCTCTTTCTCTCTCTCTCTCTCTCTCTCTCTCTCTCTCTCTCTCTCTCTCTCTCTCTCTCTCTCTCTCTCTCTCAGGCAACTGGTAATAGCGTCGATAACTTTCTTCGTCTACTCCCACCCTCGTTCGTTCGTCTCGCGGCTTGACACTTCTCCTCTGACTAAACTCGCCCCCTCCCTCGTTTGCCTTCTCTGTATATAAGTATACACATATACACACATCACATATGTGAAGAGAGGAGTTTCTCTTTTTTCAAGGGAGTCCGATTATTTTTTCGCTCGGTCAGAGATCGGCAGCTCGACGGGATCGTTTGTCTTCGCGCGCGCGCGCTCCCGTCACCTTCACCAGTACCCGCGATGACAGCCCTCGGGGACGAGGACGCACACGGCGGCGTACGACAGGTTGGCTTACATATGTGCGTGAAATTGAATGGAAGCACTCTTCTCTCTCTCTCTCTCTCTCTTGCTTTCGACCGTTCTCGCTTTTCCAATTTCTTTCCCGAGATGTAAAGCTATCGATCCCTCGTTGTATAGCCCACTGGGGTGTTTTCAGGACTGTCATTCATTTTTTAGGTGGACTTATAGCTGTATCATGAGGATTTAATACGATACTATACCCGTTACTTTTATTCGTAGCGTTGAGTTAGAATTGAAATGGAAAAATGTTAATAAAATAGAAAATAATATATAAGTCTCGGTTGATTTAGAAGAGGAATTTTCCTAAATGTCGCAGGATTAGTAATTTCATTTAATGATATAATGTAATCAATATTACTATATGCTATAAATATTAATAATACTGTAATATGTAATCTAAGTATACTAAATAAACGTCTGAAAACCCTCATTCCACCAAAATCAATTTCCACTCAAGCTTTCTGAAAAGTCCAGTAACAGCGACACACGCGTCTTCGATGAGGTTCATTAAAAATTGAGCCGTTAGAGTCCATATTGTAATAAAAAAGGAAAGAAACGTAAGGCTCTGAAAACACGGTGACGGGGCGACGAAGGCACTGGGAAAAACGACGACTTTCCAGGATCCCATTATCTGCTTTGGCCACTTTTAATCAGAGCGGCATAATTAACGAGTGCCTTTTTAATTAGGAATTCGCAAGTGGCAGAGTAGACGAGCTTCCGCTATATGGCGCACGGCCGCGCATGCGCTTCTCTATATATCTTCCCTTCGTCCTCGTCACCTGCCTCCGATATATAAAAAGCCAGGATTGACGCTCGACGAGTCGTTCCGTGAAGGTAATGTTTTAATTTCCCATGACGCGCCTCACCTCGCCTCCCTTTTTATCACCCGTGCTGCTACTATACTACTCCTCGTCGTCGAAACTTTTCGATCGGTATATACACGCTGTGTATATAGGTATATATATGTATACTAAAACGGAGGTAGAAAAATGTCGCGAACGGCCGTATAGCAAAAATATACGAGAGGCCAGGGGGTTATAGTTACGCGAGCTTTTTAATCCAATTTGTACGACAAACAAATTTCTGCCGCGACTATATATATACGCCGGTGAACAGACGCGTGGAATTATAAGCCGACGGCTTTGATATTGAAAATATACAAATGGATTCGGCGTGCTGCTGAATTGCATTGTGGAGTTGATAATTGAGTTGGTGTCGCTGGTCATGTTAAAATTCGGCGGAACTCTCGCATGCCGCGTTCTGTAACGCAATAGCGGCAGTTTTACATCTCATTCGGCTTTTTCGCTACAAGGTCGCTAATTAAATTTAATTCTGGCTCATCGAGTCAAACCGCCAGTTGGACTTTATAATTTCAACTTTGACATTTTGTTTTATTTGTGTATTGCACAGGGAGTATATATATACTTGTGCGTTTGAAAGTTGCCTGCCTAGTATCGCAATAAATAAATAAATAAACGTCAATTTTCAATAATAATATTTTAAGCTAAGTTTTCTGATTATAAAATATTCAACGTATACATTAAAGAAATTTGGGTTTTTACAAATTATGAAGAAAACTCATTAAACAGGAATTGAACGATTTTGAACTGTAAACTTGAAACTAAACAACTTGAACTTTAAACAACAAAAAGTTTTCATTTTTTTCAGAGGAGGCTTTTCAAAGACATGATTAAAGTTCGTTATTTCGATTTTTCCCTGAAAATATTTGTACCACTAATGACATAATTATAAAGTTCATTATAAAGTTTTTTCTGTTTGGTTATGCCTTAAACATCCTTAACATATTTCAAGAAAAACTAGGTTACAAATAATTATTTTTCTGTACGTTCTCCATGTGGATTTGATAAACAAATTTAAAAGTGCATGTTTCACTAATGAAATGAAAATTTACTCATACATTATACTCTATAAATAAAATAAAATAAAAATACGTTATTTCATTATATATTTATACACTATGTTTTCTTATAATCTCTTCACAATCTCGGTCTGTAAGATGCTTTTTCATTCCACGAAGAAATCTTACAAATGTATAATTTTTTGAACAATATTTTTCCATTTAAAATGTAAGTCAGAATCGTATCTTTCGCTAAACTATTGTTGTCAAAAAATTATTCACGTAAACAGTATATATACACTACCGCACACGCAAGCTCCAAAACAAAGGAAAAGAATGTATACACTGAAAAAGTTTACAAAGCTGCCGCAACAAAGCGCGCGAGCGCGCGTGCACACGCGAACCGTTACAATATTCACGCGATATATTACATTCTTTCAGAATTCAATAAAGGCGTTATTTGTCAGTGCGCTGCCTCCCCCCCATCTCGGCTACGCTGAACATTTCACATTAAACGTACCTGCGAGGCAACGGCGGCAGCTCGCAGCCAGCATGTGTATATACGCTTGCAAAAAAGAGGAATAAAACGTATCGACCACAGCGCGCGTGCATACTTTGCGCGAATGTATACATGCCGAGCCGAGAGAACGCACCTGAGCCCCGTCGTCGTTGGAGCAGTACATCCACGCAGTTTTCACTGACTTTTTCGCTATACCAGTGCGCGACGTACACAAAAGACACACGCGAACTTTCCGCGTCACAGGGTATTAACTCGCCCCTGCTATCTCTCCGATTCCCGGCTTTTCTTTTTACGCCGATAATTTTCCAACACGCGTGGAATTATATAAGCGAGCATCACCTGCCGTTGTTGCACAGGCAGCTTTAAAAGTTCAAACGCTTAGCGTATAAGCATACGCGCGGAGGGGATGCTATGGGAATTACAGGAGTAAAATTACTCGCGATTCTTTGGGAAGAAAATATTTTTGCCAGCCGTAATAGCATTATATATCTCGGCAAAGCTCCTCCGCGTGCGGCTATTTAACTTTTATAATGCGCTTGCGCAGCGGCGGCGTGCGTACGCGCATTTATTATACGCGCGTATATATATCTATACACATCCTTCTTCGTCTCCTTGCACGGAGAAGTGTATATAGGTGAGTGTATGCGCCATGGCTAAGCTCTACGCCAGCGGCGGCGTCGGCGGCATACGCCAAAATGACGTTTCGCCGAGTTACTATTTAATGAAGCGAAGTACCGCGCCGCATAAGCCGTGAGCGAGCGCCTAAGTCTTGACTTCAAAAGCAAAACCTCTTATCTGAAGTCGCTCCTGCTGTGGTGGTGAGCGGCGGCGACGACGACTATAGCAGAGGAGGTGGAGCTGCGCGGGAAAAAGCAAAATGTGCGTCGAGCGAGTTCGAAACTTTAAGGGAGAAACAAAGGTGGTTGCTTTGTGAGCCGACTGCGCGATATTATACAGCTTTGCGTGAGGTATGGACGAGAGATGGTGGAGTAGAAGAAGGCAAGGCTGGGTGCAAACTTTTTATCTGCTAAACGAAATATCGTATTGGGATTGTTTAAAAAGAGGGTGTTTACGGGAAAGTTTGAGGATCGTTTGTTTGGAAATATTTGTAGGCAATGTTTTGTAGTACGGAAAAGAAAAAGCTCGTTGATATGCGGTGGAGTGACTTGAATAGTTATTATATCAAAAAATCATATATAAAAAATTTGTATGATATGTGTTAACATCTCTTTTTGCTTGAGGTGACGGTGAAAAAGTTTTATAATTGTTCAATTTTAGCAAATTTATATCTCACCATGATGTAATTATTTACCGCAACCGAGCATTTTTATCTTCTAGGCTTTATACCCATACTGCTTTTACTCGTAAATTAATTTACTTGAAACTTTAATTTAAAGGGCTTCTACGTGACCTAGAAATTTTAACAGAATTTCTTTGTTTTAGAAGAAAAGCCTTATGAAAAGTATGGCTTTTAGTTTATAAATATTTATATAGCTTTTTATTATTAATTTTGTATGGAAAAACCATATTAATTTACTGTAAAACTTAAATATACGTATATACATTTCAGACATGATTTGGTAAACAAGAATAAAGAAAACTTGATTTGTGATCCACTTACTAGGATCACGGATTTTGGGTATGTTTTTAGATGCTAAAATATGAAGAATACGAGAATATTAGACCCTAGCACTTTGATAAACTTGAGTTATTGACAGATTTAACTGTATTTGAAAGAAATACTGAAAAAAATGCTCTGTTTTATTTGTTTATTCGTTAAGCTAGAGAATCCTTATATATTATTGCAAAAAAAGAAAATAAAACTAGAGAATGGGATTATAGTTGACATTTGTAAACGTTCTGATACTAATCTCTGCAATTTCGATAATCTCTAGATTGGGATGTAAAGCTTCGTCAACACCCATTATAATGTATATGAGAAATTATTTTTGTGAACTTTCCAAAGTAACTTTTTAATGTTGTATTTTTAATTTTTCAATGAATAAAGTATAAATTAGATATAGCTTTAGTTTTTTCAAAAATATCTAAACCTTCTCATTAAAAAGTCATGAATGAAATCTTTCATTCCAATAAAACTGTTTTCATTGGTTGTTGTGGACTCATCAGATTGATCTATACAGTACTAAAAACTAATATGTTTGAATTTTCAAGATTAAATTGTCGAGTTAGAAGTATTTAAAACTAGAGATTACAAGCTTTACGTTGCTTTTTTCAGAATTAAAAAATATTGAACATATCCAGTATTTTTTTTAAATACAGCTAAACCTGTCGATAACTCAAGTTTATCATTCTTAATATTTTAGCATCTCTAAAAACATACTTCAAAGTTTAAGCAAAGTTTAATTTTTAATGTTGAGCTCTTTCTCAAAGATCTCCGATTAAAATTATCAGTTGGAAATAAAATAATTTAATTGAGATACTAATGTTAGAAAAGTCTAAAGAACGGAGGGGATACTAGTTGGTTATATGACGCGTCAATACTTAAAATATTTCAAAAGTAATTTGTTTACATCAAGAAACATATACTATCTTTCTACAATCTTCTGATGAAAATAACAAGTCATTGGATATCATCTTTAACTACTCTTGATTACTCTCACTTAAATTCTAGTAAATAAAGTTTAAATCCTCAATAAAAGTCCAATGGCTATGTCAAGTACTGGATCACTTCTTTGCCAAACGATCGTCGATTCCACTGATTACTTTTCAATGATTCGAAATCTTTTTGACCATTCATTAAAAGTAATGTCAGGCGTATTAAATATCTCACACAAACTTTCCTTCATTACAGTCAAAGTCACTTTGCCACTTTATTATTAACTGACTATCGTACGAAATTTTTATAAAATTTTGTAAAATTTTAAACTGTTATATGATATGTATTTTTAAATCAGTGTTTGAAGCTAAAGAAACACAATCATCTTTTTTTTTGATTGATTATTTGTTGTAATTGACTCTCAACACTTTTTATTTATCCGTATTAAACTAAATGTGAAGTTATTTGTGTTTCCTTGTTTTTTCACTATATTTATATAAAAATATCATCAAAACAATTATTTAAAAGTCAAATTTGATCTATTAGAAATAGATCTATAACCTACCGTGTGAAAAAAATGCAATTCATAAAATGAAAAACCACCCATCACGATAAAAACAATTTTGGAGTTCGTTTCCCACAGAATGTCGAGTTCGTATCTCCGCTATATGTATGTATATATGTCCGTATACACGGCCGGGAAAATCATTCGCCGGCCACAGGAACCGCGAAAAAGCGCCGAAGGCCACGCGCCCCAGCTTTTCCCGTCTCCCACTCTTCCCTCCCTCGGTTTTGCGGGAGGTAGCAAAACTCCGCAAACAATAGCTCTTAAGTAGAGGCAGGAGAGAGACAGAAAGAGAGAATCGAGCTTGTCGGAATGGAGACGAAAAATATTTTAATCCGAAACTCCGTCCGCTCGGTTGATGCTTTCTCGTCGTGTTTCTCGGGTGTTTTTTCACGTTTTCCCACGGTTTCGTACAGTTTTTCTTTTCTTTCGCGGTGTATTAAAATAATCTGCTGAGTGTGGGAGAAATAAAGTGCAAGGTGTTGTAGAAAAATATTATACAATGAATTTTGATAAATCTTAAGTTTTCTAATATAAAACATTGAACTTACTTATTATCTAAATTATTATTCTCTAATTCTGAACTTTTATAATGATACAAATATTACCTTTAAAGAAATCCTATGAAAAGAATTTTTTCTATAAATCTCTATGGTGTAAGTTATAAAAAAATATCTGCCATTGACAAAATTAATTAACCATAAAAAAACATCATTCCCCAGAAATTAATATCAATTTGATACGCTTTGTGATTCAACAAAGCGCCTTGGTCTTCCCAGTCGTTCAAATCAATAAGCGAACGTACAAAGACACCGCTCCATCGCGCACTAAAATTTTGAGAAATAAATGATGGACTCAAAATTTTTTTTCTCCCTTTATACAATGCACCTCAATCCAATCGAAAGCGACCCTACTATATTTATAAACATCGCATCAAAGTAATTGGCTCTCACGACAACTGCGCTTAGACAATAATTCACGCGGCTCACGTGAACCTTCGTCTCACACACACACACATCGAAAATCCGCAGTGCGGAAAATATCGGTCGGGGGTTATAGTGGAACGGGAGTATATATCTATCTGTATGTGTGTAAGAGAAAGAGAGAGCATGGCTCAATTTGAAAAATACATTAGCGTCGGGGCAAGGAGAGAAAAGCGCAGCGCGGACCGCGCGATTCCTCTGTGAGCCATCGTTCCTTTTTAAAATCTTTCGACGGCACGGTCCGTTCATTAATTTCCCAGAGCCGAACGTCGACGTCGAGCGTCTTTTCCCCGGTGCTTTCTCCCCTGGCACGGGACGCGCGAGTGCAGTGCCTGCACAACGCGTATATCTGTATATTGAGGAAGTCCGCGTTCAATCGACGGGTATATATCATTGGCGCCCGTGTGGTGTAACGCGAGAAAAAGGAGGAGGTGCCAGGGAAAGAGAGAGAGAGAAAGAGAGATCTTTGTAATAGATATTTAGAGGGAATGGAAACAGGTAGACGGGGATATGGGGCGATGAAAGGTGACAGTTTTGTTTTCAATGGCCGGAGGCTCATTTATATAATTTCCACACCTAATGGTGATTAATTGTTCCCATCTTCGGTGAACTTTTTAATAAAAAAAAGCGATACGATTGATTAATATAATAAATTTTATTATAGTAAAAGAGTAGTATGGAAGTTGTTTATTTTCGATATTGAAATATGCTGTTCCAGAATTCCTGCAATTTTTAGTTTATATCATCTATTATAAAAATCGCAATATTTGTCCAAAACATGCATGTGAAAATATTTCACGACCTAAAAAATAGGAGAATTTGGTTATGCAATCACTGCGAAAAATGCTATTGTAAGGATAACAAACAGTGAAGCTTATTATTTTCTATCACACAAACTTATAGCCAACGATTTATGAAACTCGCTATATATACGATCGAACGAAATACCGTAACGTAGCCTATAAGAGACAAAAGAATCTGACGCAGTAGTGAACGATACGGCCCTCCTCGATCGCTTTTAGCCGCGAACGTTATTTTTCCACATTAAAGCGAGAGAGAGAGAGAGAGATATCCATGGGTTGGTGTAGGGGAATCCCCGAGAGTACCGGGACGGCTGCTACCAGCGTCTGCTGCTCATGCTCATGCCGCGCAGGAGCAACCCGTTTGCTCGCGAGGCAGCCGTGCGAGAGGGAAAATCTCCGCGCCTCGTAAAACGACAGCGCGGCGCTAAGCTTGGGGAGATGCGCGCCTCCGGAGGTCTCCATAAACAGCGCTTATATACGCCCCGTGGCGCGTCGACCCTCCGTCCCACCCCTTGTATTTTGCCGTATGTATATAAACGTGTGTGTGTGTATATATATATACGTTTAAGAGGTCTACTGACTACTGTCCGTGGGATGGAGTAGTGCTATGTGGACGGTTCTGAAGAGACATCGAAGCTAGTACAAGCCAGGGTTGCAAGTACAGTTCGGATGACCGCGTGATATGGATTTCAAGATAGGTGACGGGAATTAGCAGGGGCTTGTGTATAATGCCTGCTTCGTTCAATTTAGATGTTCTGATGTGTGGTGTAAGCATGTGAATACACTTTTTCATGTAGATATATGTTTTTATGATACTATGTGAATAAGTTGTAAGTATGTTGTTTTCAAATTTTATTTTATTTCTTTTATAATATTTTTCCATACAAATTAATATTTTTAAATAAAAAATTTATTCTGTAATTGATTCCCCAAAACTATACTACATATTAGATTCAAAAAGGAAAGAAAACTTAAAAGAAAATGATATAGTTTCATTTTAGTAGATTAAAAAATGTTATTAAATATCTGTGGCTCCGAGGCATAACGACATAAGTCCATTTTTTTTTAAATTGCTAAAACTTTGGATTTGGTATCTTTAAATTGGTCTTTTTTATTTGCCACTATCAATAGTAGCTAAAATATTCCCCTAAAGCAACGATATACCGAAAAAGTAACGACATAAGTCCATTTTTCAGATTTTTTGCGCGGCATAATGACATAAGTCCATATCATTTTATAGTTTATTATAGTTGTGATGTATTTTATCTATTCTAATTGAATATAAATATGATTTCATATAAATTATGCACAATAACTAGTTTAAATTTCGAGAATTTTCAAAATTCTAGTTTATATCACTTCTTTTCCAAATCGTCTGCGCTGTTTAAGATATGCAGTATGCCAAATTGTCTTAAACTTAGTAGAAATGTTACGAAAATAAGAATTTTCTTGTTTAAGTAATAAAAATTCGTTAAACAATTCCTAATTTTATAATTTATTGGTTAAAATTAAAGAATATACTCGAAATCGAAGGAGAATAGCACTATTAGATAAATACAGAGTTCCCGGCATAACGACATAAGTCCATACTTTTTTCAGTTGTTACTCGTTTCTAATGCAATAGAAAATGTATAACCTACTCATACTACTGTGTAAATATGCGTTTTGAATGTGTCAATTGACTAGTACAATATCGCGCCCTATTTTCTTTCTTCTGATCTTACATATAAGTTTGAACATTAAAACCCATTTTTCTCGGAAACATGAAAAGTGGACTTATGTCGATATGCCTCGGAGCCACATATATATTGTAGCAACATTAGCAGTGCTCAAATTTCATATAGATTTGCACCAACGGCCCTTATACATATATACGTACAACCAACAGGTTGATGACTCAATCTCTTCCTCCTCTTGACAGTTAGCTATATCGATAAAGCCGATGTCTTTATTCGTTGTGTTGTACTCTTTCGATAGTTTTACTCCGAAATGGACGGGTGATCCCCTAAAAACAGTACATGTAATATACTTAATACCCAAGTCTGCCAGCGTCATTTTAATACTGCGTCTGCGATTTCGCGGAAGTTCACAGAGCTGTTTTTACGATGGAGTTTTCGTAGTCACGCAGTACTGTACGAAGTATATATACTTTTGTCCCTTTCAATATACCTCAAAAGTTTGAGGAGCATGTGCTCGCGCGCGCGCGAACGTTGATATTCATTGTGTTACGAGGTCGCTGTTCGATATATGCTGTTGATATAAAGTTAAAATTAAAGTCGAAGTTGTCTAGTTTTGAACGAATAGCGTAAAAGCAAATGAATATAATTCAAGTTATATCAATAGTTGCTTTTTCATTATGCGCCGGCACCAAAATATTTAATTGTATTTTGATATTCTTTTGATAGGTGGTTAGATATTTCATATGATATTCTATTTACTTGAAAAAACTCATTAAGAAGATATACAAAGAAATTGGTGTGTGCGAGGTGCGTTTGTAGCAGTTTTCTTTTCATCAAGAGAATATACCTATACTTCATAATATATAAAAATGGAGGTTAGAATTTCTCTATATCAACTGTAATACTCCTATAACTCTGTATATATATTAAAAATATTATACTTTATAACGAGGTTCGAGGATAAAATACGGAGAAAGTAAGCGTCTCAGTTCTCCGTATTCTATCGAACCCGTTTGGCTCTCGTTTCCGCGAATTCGTGCATCTCGAGCGGTTGTTTACATCGCTCGAGAAACGTATTCAGGAGCTGCGCGCGAGGAGAGCGCGACTATCGCCGTTGCAAAGTCGCGCTATATATATCCCCGGGTCCAGCCTAGTCATTGTCGTCCCTGCCAGGGAAGTATTCCGGCACGGGTGTAGGCCTGCTGTTGTCGCGACTGGGAAGGACGCTTCCCATCAACAGCCTACACTCAGTCAACGGTCACGCGACCTGCAAACAGCTACGTGAGTAAATCGATCGTACGATATTAACTGGGCTGATGCAGCGCGACCATCCCCAGTATTCTTGTCTTTTCGCCTCGCAATAGCGAGCCGCCGGTGTGGCGATCACCGGCCCAACAGCGAATAACTATATTGATCCGCCCGCGCCGAGCGGGCTCTTGTATGCGCGCAACGCGACGCGTACTTTCTGTATTTCGAAGTGAATAGATGTTGTTATTGTTTCATATACGCTGAGTCTATTCTTTCATTCTTAATACCTTCACCTAAGCTTCCCCCGGATACCGCTGGCTCCGTGGGTTCGTCGTCTGCAGTGACGAACATAGCTGAGCGGCCGGCTTCGCGAGTAGCTATATCGTGAGCTCACTACTCCACGAAATCAAGTTGAGTTCGCTCAGCGAACTCAACATTTGTATACGGTTTTTGGGTTGCAGCATCCCCGGGAAGTCATTTTAGATTGACTCCCGCGGCACCGAGTACTAGGGTACGAGCAGCCTTAAATAATAGCAAATAGCTATTTATAAAACTGTTACAACTTATAAGGCGATGCTTCTCATGCGTTTCCTGTATAACCTCTTTTCCTTCAATGATATTTGTATTTATTTCCACCCCCAGATACTTGAGAGATATTGTATACGTAAAGTACAAAATCATTCTTGCAATTTTTTTCTTTCATTCACCTACAACACGTACTTCTTTCTCTTTCTCTCTTCTTTTCCTGCCCTTATGCTATATGAAAATTCTCGTCCGCCGTGCTGCGTCGACGAGCGCTGAACTTTGCGAAATTTGCAAAGTTGCGTCTGGCGCGGAGTTGCAAACTGCTGCCGGAAGAACGGGATTTTTCAATGTAATTTTACGCTCGAATTTTCACGGACGCGCCTTATTACTGATGCGCTCTTATTCTGAGTTATGCGGCATGAAGCCCGCGGTAATTGCTCATGTCACCGTTTCATCTCTTTTTCGCTTTTTCGGGACCGAATCGCTCGAAATTCTCTATATAGCCGAAGTTTTCAGGAAGCTGAGTAACCAGGCCGATTATAACGCTTTTCGATCGCCCACTTCAGCCGAGATTTACTAAGAATTTATTATTCCTTAATTTCTTTCAGCCTTTCTTTCAGACACATATAAGCATATATTTTTAAAACTTAAACTTCAGACGAATTGAGTATTTTGAAATTTTTTCCGACCGAGTAGATTGTACAACAGCTATATTTTTTGCTATTAAAATGTAAATCAACAAAAACTTCATGCGCAGAATAAAAAGTTCTATTAGACAGTGAGTTGTGTCATATTTGCAAGATAATTTTAATATGACACATTTTTTTTCAAAGTACACGTGGGACTTTTAGCTGCGACAGCTGCCTAACTTTTAGATCCCGTCACAATCCAAATATCGGGCATAAAGTGACAAACGTATAAACTAAGCCGTCGCGCATACAAGAGTGAGAGATGTATAGTTTTGTAACTTATCCACGACTTCGCGCATAGCGTCGTGTCACCGCAGCGAGCAACAGCACACAACGTCGAGCAACTTTCGAGCCACTCGAAATATGCGGCTGTCGCTTACAATTATACAGGGTGCGCGTTTGCATTCATTCTACGCTTTTGGAAGATACGCTTTATAGTAGTTGGTAACACGAGCTAAATTTTCGATTAGCAACGGATATTACGGGAAGATTGTCTGAATTGATCTTGATATGCAGGTTTTGAAATTGTCCAATGAAAACATGCATTTTCAAAGATAAAATAATTAAATAGAAACGTGATATTACTATTATTAATTATTTTTTGTTTTTAATAAAATGTTAAAATAAATGTGTTTATCAAAATATTTTTATAAGAATATTATTGGAAGGTTTAGTGTATAGTAACTATGACTTGCCTTTCACTTTCCAAACATTCACAGTAAACAAATAATAATGTAAGCATGTGTACTTCCACAATGACTTATATACAGAAGTTGCTTTTCTGTAAACATTTCCAGTTTGCTTTCTGATGCACATTACACTTGCTCGCTTATATAGTTTGTTTACAAAACTCAGGTAACGCGACTTTTTGAAAATAATAATTCTAGTGGTCTGTTCAAATTGAGACATTATTAGACAAATATTTATTTACAGTTCGAGTAACACATTGCAGTGGTATTATCGTATTATTTAAGATAATTTATTATTAAAATAATAGAAGATAAATTTCTGCAATTTTTAAGACGAGCATTCATATTATATAAAAAAATTTTATTAAACAACTCTACTATTAAAATTCTTAAAGATCATTGGAAAGAACAAAAGTATCGTTAAAATAGTAACAGTCAAATATGAGATATTTTTTTATTAAATATATATAATAGTTTGTAATAATATGTATTTATTTTATTAATGGTAGTGTCCCGATGTAATTTTCAATTATGGAATATTACAGTCGAAACGTTAAGATTAAGTAGGGTAGGGCAAGGTAAGTAGGATCAGCGCACTTAATGGGAATTAGGAAATTTCGGCGCGCATACGCTTCCATAAATTTCAGGCCACTGGCATCAACTTCTACATAACTTGGTTTCAAAGGTAAGCGTCCGTGGTCCTCATTGTGAGGATATGGTAAGTGTCTTAAAATTCGATATGTGCAATTCCATTACTTGCAAGTTCCGCATTCTTGACGTTTCGTACCTTTCCCTATATCATAAATCGTAATAGACTAAGGTATTGATGTTGGTTTAATTGATATCAGTGTAAAACTTTATTAAATCTCTGCTCACATTAAAAATAGGTTTTACTGTGAATAAAAATTTTAATGAGGATTCATTATCTCTTTGACAAGCTACAGCTTTTGGAATCTACTTACTTTTTCAAATATTAATTTACATGTCAAGATTCTGAGATTTATTCTTTAAAAGAAAAAGTATTTTTGAATTTACAACTTCTATCATTTATTTATGAAAAATTTCAAAGATAACGAATGTGGTTTTTAAATAATTTTCATGCTTGTAAAATCTGCGATCAAAAAAGCAAGTGAATATATAGGTAAACCAAACCCTTGCAAGCAAAAAAAAAAAGAAAAAGGGAGAGAGCGCGCTTCAGGAGCGAGATCTAAATTTAATATGGCGAAGGAAATGTAGGTCGGTAGGAGAGTGTAGCGAACGATGCAAGTTGCTACTCTCTCCCTCTTTTCCTCATCTCTCTTCTTCCTCCTCGTCCTCTCTCTCGCTCTCCTCCTAACCATAAGGGGTTGCTTTCGATGTTACTATTCAGACGACCCGCTCTATGCGAACTATATGACTATGTGCCTTCCCGTATGAATGCTATATAGAGCTCTCCCTCTTTCCCTTCCTCTCTTCTTCCCTCAAAAGGGAAACATCAGCGAGAGGGAAAACGCGCCGGCTTGCATGCGCTCGAGTCAACTGCCGTTGCTACTGCTGCTACTGCGATGCGCCTAGGAAAAATATTCCGGAGATTATGGTATATGACGCGGACCGTTTCCTCTAGTGTTTTTAATGATAGCAAGAGGAGATATTTAAATGCTGACGCTGACTGGCGGTGCATTTCGTGTATTTTGTTTTCTCCCCCCTGAGCGCATGCGCATGCCCGCGGCTTTATATATTTTCCACCTCGTCAGGGTTGGCATTTAATTGCCTAAAGGCGACGGCGAGAGATGAAAAATGGAATAGAACGGACGGTGTCGTTTTTTTTTCAGTCGAGCAACCGTGAAAAAATACTTGAAACGCTTTTTTTTATTCGGTGCTTGGGTCTTTTGTGTTGCGGAAAAATGTTGCCTCGTTAAGGTAACGCGAACGTTATATTTTACATTCTAGATTTGGCTACGATTTTTTTCGTCCGACTCCCATTCGTATACCTACATACAGTTTTAGTTTCGGATTTTTTCAGCGTCAACGAAATTCCTGTTTTATTTTTATTTCACTCCTGACTCCATAATATTTAGCTCGAGTTTCTTTAAATTCGCTGATGTGTACGTATATATGTTGTAAAAATATCGTGAAACTTGGACAAAATAAAATATAAACGCAAAATCCTCGAGCGAGCGGGATTTTCTTTGCAATTTTTTTTGCTCAAAAGTAAATTTCGTACTGTACGTCAAATTTAGTTATGCAAAGATGTTAAAAGTTGTAAATGATAATTGTATTTGTGACTAAATGATTAAGAACAATAAAAGTATGTGTAATTCTGTTGAAGTTGTTTCACTAACGCAAAAGTTTATGAGTTTTAATAATTAAATACAATCACAAGAAAGTTCAATATAAGATTTTAAATCATTCATAATTAATTTACATTAATTGAAGGTAGAACAATACTATTTTTTTTATTTATGAAACTCCTAGTTCAAGAACCAATTACAGATAAAAACAGCAACTGTAGCTCGTTTAAATTTCAATAACGTTTGATAGAACTATAATATTTTCTATGATTTACAAATTATTTTTTCAATTTTTAAGAAATTTTGTATGATTTAATTAATTTTTCATTTTCCTTTATGATATGCCTTTTTGGTTATTTTTGTGTTATATAAATGTATTTAAACTTCACCAACAGGTAATATCAAGAAAATATGAGTAATGGGTATCGATGAGCAATGAGAGATATTGTATTGCAGGTAAACAAAGTTATCGGAAACGAGGTCATCAAGCCTCCAGGGCACCATTTTTTACCTGCACGTCGACCTGGACTATTTTACAGTTTGTTATGACGTCAGCAATGGACGTTAGGTTAGATTATATTTTAACGGACTGGGGCACTTTTAGTACTTACTTACTACTTTTATACCTTGCCGTTAGTAGAATCCAAAGACTAAATTAAGGAAAACGCATTATTTTATAATAAACCTAAAAGATCACCTAGTTTTTTTTAACTCGGTATTTATCAGATGTATAATAAGCAATCTTTGATTGCCGTCCCAAAAAATGGGAACTATGAAATTCTCGAAAAATATTCGAACGTGATAAATAGCGAAGAAAAAAATTCTAAAAAATTACAAAATGAGTCATATAAAAAATATGTAATTTTATAAAAATACAATATATGTATAGCAAGTTTCTAATAGAGTTATGAAGATTTTTTGTATAGTGCCACATTCAGCCGATTCATTTACTTTAGTCTGCAATCTTTTAGCTTTTTGTTGATGATAAGCATGGTGAGACACGAAAAAGTATAATTGTACTTCGCAAGTATGTAATTGTTTGATTTAAAGGAGATTAGTTTAAAAACTTTTTTCTTTTTAAATTTTAGAGGTCGGATAACCCATCTCAATCTCTTCCGTTTCACCCATGTGGCCACTAGATTTTGGGATGCGGTCTCAAAGACGTTGTCTTGTTTTCGGCTTTTGGATTTCTAGTCTTCATGATCTTCGGTAGGAACTTCGTCTCAACGGGCTCCCAGTTGTAATCCGACACCTCCTCCACCTCGACAGGCTCACGGTTATAGTGCGAAATGTTTTCATGTATGCCTATTTTGAAATTGGAGAAAAAATTATTTAAATTAATCGATACACCACAGATTATACCACAGACAGTATTTCCGTCTACACTAGAAAAAACTGGTGTTTAATTATATGGGTGTGCGTCAAAGACAAATTTAGGGCTACTAAAAGTGTAGCTAGACATAGCATTTTTTCAGCTGACTTTCCTAACATCAAAAATGCATGTTTTTATTTTTTTTAAATAAGCTTTATCTTCAAGATCATAGCCAAAGAGATCCAAAGTCATTATCGAATCACCGAGGAGAAAACCCTAAGAACTTTATACTTCATTTTTTTTCACTCCATATTTCTTAATACTCCAGCAGCAGGCTAGGGCCCTTTGATCACTCTGTATATTGTATCAAGTAAAATATTTTTTTTTAATTAAATAAATCTAAGTGCAAATGAATAAACTTATCACTAAATTTTAGCAAAACACTAATTTTTCGGAAATAATGAAAGTTTATCCCGCAATTATTAATTATCTATATTTTTTCTACCTATTCAATTAAAAAAAAATAAGCATTTGTCAAAGACTCTCGATTCTTTCGACCGTTAAATAAAATGTTGAAAACCCCCATTACCTGGACCAGTGTCTCATTATCTGGCTGGTCGGCGAGTGCGAAAGAAATTTAGAGCCCCATAACCGTCGTCTACGATCTTATCGATCAATCCTTGGCCATCATCCGATCCCCCTTCGCAAAAAAAATAATCATCTCGGGGCGTTTCGAATTTTACGACATCTCGAGAGCGCGCGCGCACCACTCGCGATTTTTCCTCTGCCCTCGCTGCGTTATATCCACACTCCTCGGCCATTATCGCGACGCGCTCGCGTACAGTACCGCCGCTGCTGCTCACCTGTCTCGCTCGCTAGAGAGAGAGAAAGAGAGAAGGGGTATAGAGCAACGTAAACCCGCACCCACTCACATACACGCGCACGTGCATAACGCCGCCGTCTCGTTCGCGGTAATGGTATAAGGATAAAGGATAAGAGGAGGAAATTCGCGGGAAAGGAGTGGGAGGGGTTAAAAGGTGCAAAGACCGATGCGGGAGAAAGAGAGTAAAAAAGAAAGAGAGAGGGAGAGAAAGAATGGCGAGAGGAGGAGGAGGTTGCAGCAGGCATCACACGCAGCGGGTGTACGCTCGCACGTGTGTGTGTATGTATAGCGGAGGGCCAGCACGTAAAAAAGCGATTCATTTTACAGCTCGCGCAGGCTTTCTCTCTCTCTCTCTCTCTCTCTCTCTTCGAGCTGGCAATTTTCATGCGCGCGCACTCTGCCTCGAATCCACCTGTGCGTGCGTGCGACACATTAAAATTTGCAATCTACTCCGTATATAGCCGCCCCCTTCGCTCTCTCTCTCTCTCTCTCTCTTCCTCCTCTCTTTATACGTATATATATATACGCGTACGCAAGAGAGAAAGAGGGAAAGAGAGTGCTCGAAGCTTATGGCCCTCTGCGCGCTCTGGCGAAGTTATTCCTTTTAGCCGGCTGGTGCGCGCGACGAGCGAGAGGTCTTTTTTCGCGAGGGAGGCGACGTCCCGCCGATGCGCCGTGACGATCGCACGCCTCGCGCGTATGTGCGCGAGTGTAGGCACGTGAGCACGTGCGCTCGATGCGATCTAGGGGGTCTGTGAGCGCACAGCGAATGCACTCTCGAGCGCGCGGTGTGTGCAGTTACGAAGGCTGCGAGACTGCGGAGGTAAGGACGAAGAAGGTGGAGGAGGAGGCGAAAGACGAAAGTATGCACAGCTGTCGTAGGATGAGTTAGGACGAAAGATGCATTTCAAAGATTGACGAGCTGTGCTTAGGGTTTTGATGATTAACGATTCAAGGTGCGTGAAAAAATGTACGTTTCTGCGGTGTAGGAAAAAAATAATAATTTCAGGGGTATGTTGGGTTAATTTCGATCGATTGTTGTCTTTCAAATGCAGAAAATAGAACAAAAAAACAGCAAAAAAACTTGAGAGTTCAATTTATGAATGTATATGAGTTAAGGGGATATAAGAGGAGGAAAGGTTTGTTCAGCAGATGCATGTAATACAAGATGGCTTGTAGGAAACTAAACTAGCTTTAATTTAATTAGTATAATATTCTTCAATTTTTTTTATTGTTTAATCACCTACAGTTGGAAATATATTTGATATAAAAATTTTGGTTTATCTTATTTACATATGTATTTAAACTTATAAAGATCATTTTATATTTTGTCATCTAGATCCGACACGTAAAGTCAGGATACGTTTTAGCAGATATCAGATGATTCGATTATTCAATTCATCAAAACTAAAATAAAAAGATTAGTCATTAATTAATTTATACGTCGAAGTAAGTGCCAAATTATAAAAGCACAAAAATGATAATGGATTATTCAAATCAGTTATTTTTTTAACAAATATTAAGGTCACTCGAATAAATGTGGATTATATATATATATATATACATTTACGACTGCATATATCTATCTTATTTTTTAACATTCTTGTTAAAAAATACGAACCCCGATACATTAAAAAATAAACTATATATATA
>JAWWEQ010017863.1:0-32772 GCA_035583055.1 Torymus tubicola
AGAGAGAGAGAGAGAGAGAGAGAGAGAGAGAAACGGATATACTTACTCGCCAATATTTTTACTTTTTTTTAAAAAGTTTTTATATATAATACACTGGAATCCATGTTCTGGTATTCCATTTGATTATATATCTTTTGTTTATACCAATACGTAATACTGTATATAAATTCTACGTACAAACTTTTTTTAAAAGTATACTATATTATAAATTATGTATAAAAATGAATATGATTGTATAAAAAATAATAAATATTAAAAATTAAAAATTATCTTACATGTGGGATTGGCAACCTGTAGAAATTTAAATATCATAAATTAGTTTTATATTTTCATATTTGTTTCTTAAATGTGTATTTAATTCTAATTAACTTTATATATTTCTGGATTAAATGACATTTCACTATATATCGTTATTTCATTACTTCCCATACTTTTCACATAATTATCTATATTTTGTGAACTGACCGCATATATGTGATATAGCATATTCCTTTCATTTCTTTTATGCTGGCTACTTCCTCATCACTACGACTCCACCGGTGTTGTCATCTGTTTTTAAGGGCTGTGAGATACCAAGACAATCCTTTAAAGAATATAATTTATAAAAATAATAACAGTATTGCTATACATAGAAAATATATTTCGAAATTACTTAATTAAATAGAAATTTCAATGTCGATATGTAGGAATCTGCATTATGTGATTGAGATCTAATTTTTCAAAAAGTATATTTTGCGACATACTAATAGCTGAAACAAAATTGTGAGTATAGCATTTACATATCGTTGCCTCCAAATAAAAAGGAGTTAAATCAAAAGCTGATTGGAAAAGAAACTAAATTAAAAATATTTTGAAAATGGACCCAATTGAAAATCCATTTGGAAGAGAAGCTAATTTAAAAGCTGTTTAGAAAAGAAGCTTTCTAGGAATCCAAGTAAGAAACGTGTTAACTCGGATGAATGTTTTCATTTATGGAAATTTAAATTACTACTGCTGACTTTATTTTCTATGCTTCATTTGAAAAAGAAATTTGAGTTAGCTCTTTTTGTTGGTAACGATATATGGAGTACGTTAATATTATGTTTTTTCAAATAAATTTTTTTAAAGTTAATTTATTAAATAATACAGTTGAATTAATATTGGACTCCACATCGTATCGATTAAAGTTCGAAGTTGACGCATAACCCATCTCAATTGTTGGTGCAGTTACAGGAATCATTATAATTAAAGAACTAAAGCATCAGATATTACGTCTCTGTAATTAAGAATAGCGTGCAGTATGGATAAAGAGATGCAGTGCAAACAGATTCAAAACAAAAATTTTCATGTTAAATTTAATTCATACAAGTAAATCTACATCCAGTTTAATATAAAAAATTATACACCGTGACCCTGAATGAGTTCAGACACGCGTAACTCAAGTAATATTTATCTATTGCGAGGGGTTTGTTCCTAGCAATAATATTTAATAATTTGAATTATTCTATGGTATTACTGGCAGTAACGAAATATTTTCGTACGACTCATTCGTCTTTTCGATTACATGGTGTTACAACATTAAGAAAATTAGTAGTACATTTGTCAAAAAAGTTCCTTTAATTTTTACATGTGAAAGGAAAAAACAAATATAGGCATTGCTTTATAGAAAAGGGCATTTTATAATACTAAAATATTTTCAAAACAAATTTTTCCAGATCTTGTTAATTATGCCAAAAATGATATAAGAAAAAGAGTTTTGTTCTAATATTATTAACATGCCTAACTCTGGGGAATAAGCAAGCAAAATGTATTCAGACGGAGAATCTGAGGATTTCCCAGAAGAATTGAATGACCCATGTTAGCAAGAAATATTGACTTTAAATATAAAGAAGAAGCAATTAAGTTTTGGTTGAGTACAAAAAGTAAGAGTTACTCAATTAATAATGCAAAGCACATATACAAACAAATAACTAGCGAGCGACAATCAAATCGATGGAAACAGCAAGTTGAAGCAGGAGGCAGTAGATATCATATTCTTCATATCATAAATTATTCAAGATATTAGAACATGTTTTTAATAATTTTAATGAAACTATGGAATCCAAGATGACTGTATCTTCACGTGTTACATTTGTTTTTAATTTGAACAATATTTTTCAATGAAGCTGCTGCAAAAAATTTAGTGATTTTCCCAGGATACTATAATGTGTTTTTTTAAATTCCCAGATCGACCAATTCGATGCTTTGAACAACAATAATTGCTCAAAGTATCGAATTGATGGATATCTACTGTCTCCTGCTTCAACTTGTTTCCATCGCTGCAATTGTCGCTCACTAGTTACTTGGTTGTATCTGTGCTTTACAGTATTATTTGAGTAACTCTTACTGTTTTCACTTCAACCAAAACTTAACTGCTTCTTTTTTATATTTAGAGTCAATATTTTTTGCTTACATGATTACTATTTAATACTTCTGGAAAATCCTCAGATTCTCTGTTTTCCTTGTATTCAACACCTTCTGAATAAATTTCATCATCATTACAAAAATGCAATGTCGTCAGAAAGATTACCTTAATTTTTACATTATTAAGAGAAAACAACAAATATAGGAACCGCTTTATTGAAAAGAGCATTTTATAATGCTAAAATATTTTCAAAACAAATTTTTGAAAATCATTATCATTGCTCCCATTTTATGCCAAAAACGTTTACAGAAGAAAGAGTTTTATTCTAATATTATGTATTTAATATTATTTTATAAATTTAAGTGTGCTAATATGTTATAGATGCAAATTGACATACGAAACTCTGGGAAATAAGCAAGCAAGATATATTCAGACAATATATATTTGCCCTTTATAGCATACACTTTTCCCCTTAGGACACGTTTATTTCACAGTAGAATGGAAATTGGCCTTCACAACTTGCATCGTTCCATCCCTCATGAGGCGTCCAGTAAGTACCGCAATTCTCGCTGTTAAAGTCGTTATTTGGGTTGTTCAATATCCAGTGTTTGTAAGGCAAATCTTTGACTGGCTTATCCAATACGGTCACCCAGTCACCCTCTTTGAACAGATCGTGCATTCCTATCCACATTAATTCTGCGTTTAATTTATGGGCAGCATTTTTGAACAGCATCTCCTCTTCGGCACTATCGATAATAGCCAAATGAGCTAAAATATTTAAAAATTAGATACTGAATATTAATTTATCTCAAATAAATATAGCATTTTATTGGTATGGTATTGCGTCTCGCTACATACGGTATACCTATAAGTGAAGTATCGATGTTTTAAAATTTCGATAACTTATAACTCAAAAACTATTTAGTTTCACTAGGGTATTGCCACCGGTTATTGTGCCCTATCCTGTTATTTGATTTTCATACGCTCTCCAATATCCAGCGATAACTGGTGCCAATACCTTATAGAATTGTATACAAAATTTGACTATTAAAAAAACCGTTACCCATTGATTACTTCATGACTTCATTCAGTTAAATTTATGTCTTCTATAAATTAATTACACTAATAATTATAGTCATCTTCTTTCTTTCGCCAAATCATGGATTTTTTCTGACAATAGAATATAAAAAAAGATCATGAAAAGAAGGAATTAACATTTATTAATTTTGAAAAAGTAAGCGAATAAAGCTCTTTTTCCTCGTTTCATTTTCTTCTTGTAAACTAAATGTGAAATGTTTCTGGGCTAAATGGTTGACGTTTAAAAAAAAGTGCTTTTTCATGATTTTGTCTGTATACTTCGTGATATCATAGAGAAAAACGCGTGTGCTTTATAAAAAAAATTTGAACAGTTTATAAGTGATAAGTGTAAAAGTTGTTTGAATTTTCTCGTGTAACTCATTGAAACTTAAAATTTAGTCCTTACCTCCTTCGTTGATACAAATATTTCTTGCTTCGTTCCAATTTTTTTTCTCCCCGTGAAGTTTGTGTACTCCTACTCCTGGAGTCAGCGAATAGCCATCAGGTATTTTAGGAATTGGTTTCTGTCCATCACAATACGAGTTATAGATGTGGAATACTTGTTGAGGATATTGGTATTGGCTAATTCCTACTTTTTCTGTCAAGAAATAGTTACAGACATTTAAAAATGGTACACATAATATTTAATTGCATATATTATTATTATACAATAACACATTTCCAAAGCATTTTTACAGCTACTATTCACAAATATCCGAATATTTCGCACATTAATATAACTGAAAATATTTCTAAATTCTATCCAACTTAATTAATTAATGAATCCAAAGATTCATTCTGAAAATTATTCGATATTAATAATACAAGATAAGTATTTATATGATATGTTATTTATAATTAAATTTATTTTATTTCTCTCTTAAGTTTGGATAATATTTGTGCTTAATATCTGAGATTCTTTTGTTAAACTATAGATTGGGATTTGAATAAAAGTATACCTTCCGGAATTACAGCTGCTGACGCATAATGAAAAATGAAAGTTATCAAGATTGTAAAGCAGATCATTTTCACAATAAGACTGAATCGATGTGAAAGACTTCTGGTTGATATTTCAACTAGTCTGCTCAATGACAAGAATTCTCTTATAAATATGCCCGAATTATCAGAAGGTTTCCGCATTAGTTCTAAGAAACTTTTATAATGATAAGAAAATTTTAGCATCATACTATAAAAAGTGATAAGATATTTTGAAAAATATTTCATAATTAAAAATAATATTTCATTTAGAGAGAGGAAGAGAGAAACCGAGATAGCTCAAAAGCCACTAATCATTAAAATGCAGACTATTATTATCAAATATTATTTTTAATGTTGTGAAATAAATTTACGTTCAGTTAATTATGTAAAAAAACGTATATAAAATAATAAAATTACAAGTATTACAACTTTATGCAACTACTAATGATAAGAATATTGTAAATTTAGTTAATAATGATTTACTAATAAAACGTTAGTATAATATGTAGTAGCCAATATAATAATAAAACATTGCGATCACAAGACCTAATCAAAATAAACCTCCAGGGCATGTAAATGTATCAAGGAAAGAAAGAGAGAGAGAGACAGCAAAGGGAGAGAGAGTATAAAATACTTGCTAAAAACTTTGACAGTACAGTAGCAACTGATTAATTTGTTATTGCCACTTTAACCAAGGGGCTTGATATTTTACAAATTTTTAAATTATAAAATTAATGTACAAATAAAACTTATTTTAAGGTGCATTTTAATATTGACTATTTGTCAACGTTAACACCATGTCCGAAAAACTTACATTATTAGTCAAGAATAAATTATAAAGAATTTTCGTACTTTATGAAACTTGATAATCGCGCGTTTCACTATATTTATATGTAATAGAAGGTGATTGCGAATGTGTTGATAATTATTTCGAAGCACCGGCTCAAATACTATACGTATACCAGCTATTTTCAGTCACTATATAAGGTTCACTCAGGGCCGCGGTACATACAAGATTCATTTATCTGGTCTAATGTGGAATGAAGCTGGGCATACCTTGAACTTACCAATCTGCTTATGCTTAGTCTTTAATATAAATTTGCCTTAATTTCAGATCGTTTAGCTATCATCACGTGGGAAGAAGAAGGCATTCTGAATAAAAATTCAACAATCGGATGCATATACAATTCTATTAACTTCACTAAAAATAATATAATTTAGTTATTATATATTGTATGACTGAATTGCATAAAAAATAATAAAAATTAAAACCTATTTACTTGAGCTTTAGTATTTTAATGTTTATATCCTTATAGGTGTGAATAACAACCTGCACCAATTGAAATATCATAAATCAGTTTTATATCTTCGTGCTTGTTTACCACAAATGCATTAAAATTCTAATCTACTCTATGTGCTTCTGGATCAAATGCCATTTCGATTTTACAATATGTCATAATGATATATTGCTATATAATTTCATTACTTTCCACATTTTTCACATCATTACCTATATCGTGTGAACTCAACACACACGTGTCTGTGTGTAGCATATTTTTGGTACTTCTCTTAACCATGCCACGTGCACTTTACAATTATAGCAGCTCTTCCTTTCATTCCCTTCCTGTTAGCTACTTCCTCGTCACAATGACCTCGCCGCCATTGTCATCCGTCTTTAGATGAAGAAAATGAATGCCTTTAATTAATAATCCTGAGAAAAGTGAGAAAGTTGACGCGTAACTCATCTGAATTTCCGGTGTGCGCTTTATTAAATCTCAAACTTTACCATAACTCTTAATAACGTATGTTTCTTTTAAATCTTTAATTATTAAAAGAATTTAACATGAAAATATTTTTAAATTTTGCTTATCTTTATATAAAACGATTTATAAAAATCTTTATAATAAAAGAATTAAAACGTTACGGATTTCTTTTCCATAATTAACCATAGTCTGCAATAACGATAAACAGGTGCAGTGCGTATATATCCGGTAAAGCAAAAAAAAAGAATTTCATATCAAACTTAACTCAAATAACTGTAAACCTCCATTCACTCTAATAACGTATATATATATATATATATATATATATATATACCTGCACACACCACACACAGCGACCGTGAAACAGCCCAGACACGCGAAACGGAATTTTCGCCAATCTAATACATTTTTCATAAAACCGTTCGGCCACACTGCATCCCATATAACCACGTAAAAGCCTCTCGCATTATCTTTTTAATGTTGAAACTTATCAGCTAGGCATCCCCGCGTAAATATTACATCCCTATAGCGCGGATTCCTCAGATCAGCGGCTAAGATAAAACCCCATGCAAAGCGCGCGGCGCATTCCCCGTCATTTTCGCCTCCCCCTGTTCCCTCCCCTATTTATTATAAAACCGACATCGTTTTTCCTCCCTCGTTACTACCGCGCGGAATCCCCGCATGCGCACGCGCGCGCGCCTGCTTTTTCCCAGTATCTTCTCGCCGCACGATTTTTTGCACGCGCGCATCTTCTCCTTCCGCGTTTGTTCTCTCTCTCTCTCTCTCTCTACTCTCTCTTCTCGCGTTCTTAACATCTTTCCCATTCTTATACACGCCTGTGGTAGTTGTATGTATACATATATATATATATAGGTACATATCATATATACATACACAGAGCGCATTTGCAATTCAAATGATCGTTACGCGTTATCAATCTTCCTCAATTCGTTGCGTTTACACGCGGGCGTGCGCGAGCTTATATCCGTAAGCTTATTAAATTTGTATATTTCGTGGTGAAAGTACTCGGAAATTTGAATGAAAATGACCTAAAAACACCATTTTGTTATATGCACTATATTTTTCTTTGATGGGTATACTACGCGGGAGTTGCCCCTGTTCTGTATATCTCACTTTAATTATTTAATTTGATGCGAGGTGCGATTAGAGAAAATTCCACGCCCGAGTGCAATTTGAAAAATGCGATATCGGTAAGTAGATGCACGACTCGAGCGCAATGGGAGCTGAACTTAATAGTATTATCTGTTGAGAAAAAATATCATGATAAGAACATTTTCTTGCTGTATCAGAAGTATAATTTATGAAGTTCAGATGTTTCGTTTAATCAATGAAAATTATTTCATTTACGTATTTACACGTTTATGTACTTTATTTGATATATGTAACGCATAGTTCATAACGTTACGGTAATATTTATAATGAATGATTCGTTATTTATATATTGTGGAGCTGGTATCCTCAATGACTTGATCTAAATTTATACATAGATTAAAAATAAACTTATATATATCGCTTTAAAATACAGAATAAGGTCAAATGCGGCTGTAACATTCTATTCAAGTAATAATTTAAAGAAATAAAAAGATGGAATTCAAATAGGCCAATTGAATTCATGAGAAAATGATGAATTCAATTGTTAAATTCACCTTGAAAAGAATCGTTCTGTGCGTTCGTGTACTTTATCGAATGATAAATTGAAAATTATAAGGTGGGAACGTCTTTGTTTTGGATGTAACTGCGTCGCTCTACTTGTTTCCAAACATTTCAACGCATTTTCAAGGATTATGCTTTCATTTCCACACTAATGTGTGTGTGTATTAAAAATCTTAGTCTAATTAATTGACCCATAAGAGCACTTTTTGAGTTGTACCCAAAATTAGGGGCTTTCACGAAACGTTTCTTATTTTAAGTATATATATGAGTACAAAATTTTTAATCTCGACACCTCGTCGGCACAGCGCGTATAATATAGTGTCATTGCACCAATGAGCAATCAGAGTATAGAGAATGAGTTTGTACAAATAGAAAAGGCTTTTCCTCTATCAATATCGGACAATGTGAGAAATTATCCCGATTAGGAATATACGTCCTACTTTGGTAGAAAAATATATATACACACGCACATTTGGTATACACGCAATCGAAAGAGAGAAAGAGAGAGAGAGAGAGAGAAAAACTCAAGACATCCTACTTTGAGTAATGTCGTGTTAAATATTTCAAATACTATTCGAGAAAGCTGTAATGAATGGCGTATATTAATGTGAATACCGGTTTGCGTCACTTTTATACGATTAACATAAAAATGCAATTGTAATGTCACAGTCTTTTTATCTTCCTTAATTCTATCGCTCGATCGTTAAATCACCGACAAACAGGTTGAGCTGTCGCGTATATATACTATACAACCATCGTGGTATATATAAGTTTTTTTTTACCTATAACGATCAATTTACCAGACTTTTTCGATTATCCTAAACGATTATATTATGATCTGGTCCACTGGTCGATCTAAGAAAGTATTCTCTTCAGTTAACATGAATATCATTTCAAAAGCATTGGTTATATTCATTGTTTCATTTCGCATCCATCAGCCTTCAACGACTAATTAATCCAATCTCAAGTCAACCATCGCCTTTTACACAGAATCGCATCATCACTACCCGCATCCTCCCTATACAAAAACCACACGGCGAGGGCGGACCACCATACATCGACCAATTAAAAACGCACTAAAGACCATATCCTATATATATATACCTTAGGTGGCCAATCAAGCCATGTAATCAGAATCCCCACCGTCGTCTCTTATCTCCTCTCAGGATTTTTCCTCATTCCTTCTTCTCTCTTCCCTAGCCTCTTCTTCTTCTTTTGCGCGCGCGCGTGCGTCCCGTAATGCGCTTACGCTTTAATGCGCGCGTTGCGCGCTCCTCTAATTTAGCTCTCTACCTCCTCTCTCTCTCTCTCTCTTTCTTCGCGTTACGCACATGCACGCGATGTTTCATGCCTCGTTATAACTCGCTGCGCTTCTCGCGCCAACCTCATCGGTCGTTGCTACCGACGCGCGCATGTAGCTGCAGCAGCTCTTATATGCGCACGCGGTTGTTGTTCTTCTCCTATGTAGCAAGGGGTTTGGAGCAAGCCGGAACACACGGACCGAAAAGTTCCGATGGGTTGGCATTGTGGGAGAACGATGCTGTTGTGTGCGGAAGATGAATAATAATCGTGGTTTGGTACAGTTCGTGTTGTGGTTAAGATGCGAATACTTCTTTTCGTTTTTCTTAATTGATTTGAAATTAGTGGTTTTGAATTGATTTGAAATTAGTGGTTTGATCGATGTTTTCTTTTTTCATTTTAACATTTTTATCGTATACTTTGTTTCTGTTTATTTCGTGGGAATGAACGCAGTTTATGCGATAAAAACATTATGTGGGAATGAAAATTTTCTCGTTGTCATTGTCACTTTCAATTTGTGACTTTCACTTAATCGACAAGTGCTGTAAAAATATTTTGAGTGCCCCACGAGTGGCCTTCAACCGATCTCACATGCGGTGACAAGTTATTTCACTTCTAATGCGCTGTCCACTACTTTCGAACGTATGAACAGGTGTTTAACTTCGTCTCTTCCGGTCCTTTCTAACATACATTCGTCCACTTATAAAATGCCATGTTTATCGATGATTAGATATGTATAAAGTATCACAACGAAGTTATACTTTTAAATTAAAAAAAAATTGGGAATGATCATATTTTTTTTCTACGTGAAAAAAAGTGATTTACAATTGTTTTTATTATAAGCAAGACCGCAGTCGTAGCTGAATTGTTAAATATTTTCACTTCTTACGTAGAACTATACGCTATCACTATTCAAGCATAACGGAGACTAGGTTAATTTCACATGCACGATCGTGTAGATAATACGGAAGAAACACACGGGTGGTTGAACCGCAGACTATGTTGCTGTACGTACATATATAATTGGACTAGAATGCAATGAAAAAAAAAAGAAGTTAAAATTAAATTCCACTACATAACTATTAATTGCGATTAAAAAAATGTTTTTTTTTGTTCTCGTAAAACTGAGGTTTTTGATTATGACACTACATTATCCGAGATCTTAATAACTAATTGCACATATCAATCTATACCTATAGTAATAATCACCTATCGATACTTTACGTAATCGGTGTATATAAACGGTCTATGAATTTACTTTACACTTTTCGCTTTCTCGGTGTTTCAGATCAATTATAGTCTGATAAAATATTCCTTTTCGAATTTCAATTAAAATATTCTCAACAATGCATACACACACGCCTTAAAATCTATATAAATTCCCTTCCATCGTTTGCATACAACGATTTAATACATTTTTTTTCGCTCCAAGCCACACATGAGCTATTATGTATGTATACTTTATATACGCTATACGTACGTATATACCCAACCACCAATGACAATCAGTTCACAACAATCAGATCACTATATATATACCTCACCGCAACAATCCTATCCTCTTTACATCCACAGGTGTGTGCATATACCTATACACATATACAAGCTATATATGCGCACACGTAGCGCGTGGAAAATACACGTGTGGAAAACCGCGACAGGCGCATTATCAGGGGCGTGTGCTTTCAGCACCGCTATATGCGCGCGCGCGCGCGCACTCGGGCGAATATGTTTCATTCATAAGGATGTTTGTTGTGCTCACGCGCGCGCGTGCCGTTGCTTTTTTCTCTCTTTCTCTCTCTCCTCTTCTGTAAGTTCGGTTTCCGAGTACGGCAACGACGCAGCTATATATACCAAAGAGCGCAACGTGCACGCAGGTGGTTTTTGCTCACGCGTATATATATATATATATATACCCCGCGCGAGTGCAAGCGTAATTTTGCTGCAGTTGTTGTTGTTGCGCGCGGATTATTTCGACGCGGGAGGTGCGAAGTATTATAGAGCTACGTGTATGTTCGTTTTTGCCGATGCGGTTATATGTATTATTGTAACGAGGAAGATTTTGCAATGTAAATTGGACGACGGAAAAGCGAGTTCCTTGTGTGTTATATTAGGGTCGTTGGCTTGATTGATATAAAATTGAGAAAGTGGATGCAAGAGAAAAATTATAATGAATATGTATAGATATAGGATTTTTTAAGAAATGTATATATAATCGACGTAGAAGATAATAATTGAATAATTCAGTAATTGGAAAGGACCGTATAGTGGTGGCTTTTTAAAAGTAGTATATATCCAATCGTGTTAAGATAACGATCGATCAAAGTTATTGCGGTTCTCGGAAAATTATCGAATATTTTAATTAACACGTATAGATATAACTTTTTCCTTTCAACTTTGCTCTAATCAGCTACGATATCGACACAAGCGAACTCGCAGAAAATTTAATTGGCGATTCTGAAGTCAATTCTAATTATTCCACTTCGGATTGTTTCTATTCGCCATTTTCATTACAACATATACATATATATACACATTCCTATATTACTTCATCCTCTATATAACACCGATCGCATCGCTATACTTAAAATATTTACCCACTGTAATGAAAGAATCTCTCTTCTCTCTCTCGTAAAAGGTAAAATCGGGCGCACTTTTTTCCCTTCTCGACTAATCCGCAGCAATTACAAAAAGAATGTTATATACGCGGAGGATCGTCCAAGCACAGTGAATCCCACGTTTTTCCTACCGGCTAGTATAACTTCCCAGCAGCAGCAGCAGCAGCAGCAGCTCATCGGCTCGAAATTACGCTAATTGATAGGGACTCGCGTAAAGCGCATGCGCGCTAATCAACCGCAGTAATGAATGGAACGCCTCGCGCTCGCTTGCGCAATATATATATATATACACCGAGCGAGCCGTTTGAAAAGCCCGCGTGTGCGTGTGCGCGGGTATAATATAACATATACGCGAGCGCAAATTTTCCTGCTCCCTTCGCTCGGAATGCGGTCTCTATGGCTGTGGTTCGGTGTTGCAGGTATAGAGAAAGAGAGAGAAGCTAAGCTAATATAAGAGTGCGTGTGGATATATGTGAGTGTGTGTAAGTGGCAAAGCGTTTAGGTTCGAAGGTATATATATACGTTCGCGTGAATAAGGTAGGATATGATTTGCCGAGTTTGGACAGGTCGGTTCGAGAGGTTCGAATGGGTGTTTGTAAAAGGAAAAGCGTATATGGTTTTGTAAAAAGAGGTCGTGATCGTTGTACTGAAAAATCGTTGTAACTGTTTTTAAGAGTTTTGCGCTAATATTTAAAGTAAAGTTGTTTATTATTTTAATGATATCTTTAAAAAGATATCAGTGTTTTTTTACGTTGTAGGTATAAAGTTTAATTTGGTAAAAGCGTATAGGAATGTGTTAAAGTAGACAGTAACAAAGTTATACGGATATTGTATGAAGATGTACCCAAGTAGATATACAGACGTGTATGCAAAGACATTTACTGTCTCTAAGACTTTATGGAAATTTCTACCGTTTAAGATATAAATCAAATCTTTCTGCTTCAAGTCAAACATTCTTTAATTTTATCAACTATTTTTTTTTATTTCTTTACCTCATCTTGTTTATCGTTGTATTCATTCGATTAATATTAACTTATTTACTAAAGCTAAAATATAATACTGAGTTACACAAATATACATCATTACATTAGATTTAAAATAATATAACGACATTTTCAGGTCGGTGGTCTATACCTTCTCGAAAAGGCAAAGTGTTGTCGTAAACATATATAATACGGCGCGCGATATACCTGATGAGCATTTGTATGGAGAGTTGCTGCGCTATCCCGCATTAGTCACAGTTAGCGCACAGGGAAATAATAATTTTTTCGTCCGTCATTAAAAACAAGGACTTGCAAAAATTTTCTTTTTTTCAAGCGCCTTAGTTTCTAATTGTCTGTATAATGCACACGATATAAATTATTTTTATAATTTATGTTCTATAATATAAAAGAAGTATTATAAAAATCAGTATATTTTAGAAAATTATCATTAATTTTATATAGTTAACGCATGCAATTAACTGAGAGTATTTTTGATGGAAATCAATATGTATACATATTGATATATGTATACATATTGATATAACAATAATATAATTTATCCAAAAATTTTATTAATAGCTAAAGTATATCAAAGACTTCAAATATAAAAGTCGAAATTTACTTAAAAATGATATATAAAATTATGAAATAAAAGCAGAATATATACTAGCCATAAAATTAACGAAAAAATAGGTATAATTTATTATTTATATATTTACACCAAAGAAGGTTATCCTTATGTCAACGAAAAATTGCAATAACAAAATTTATTAATAAAAAAAAAATTACCCTCTCATCAACCCATTTTCTCCCCTTTCATCGTACCCTCTTAAACCTTCCAGATCTCTCTCCGCAGCTTCTATCCAATTCCATCACCTTACACCTCCTGCGCATACCCACACACATATATAAATATCCACGACCAACATACATCCACACTTGAGAGTCTTTCGTTCTCTCGTGCAGCATGCGCCACTACGAGTGAAAGAAGGAGGTTGCGCTCGCTGCCTCGCAAGACCTCGCGGTTCTCTATACTATCCGCACGCGCGCTCTCCTTCGCGGAGCACCGAACTTCCAGAGGTTTCTCTCCGTACGGCTATACGGCGGCGGCGGCCTTTCTATATACACCTATAGAGAGGAGAAATGCTGCTGGCGGAGACTGCGTGGTATTATACGTATATACGTATGCCTCTTCCTCTCGTTGCGGATCGCAGGTCGGATTGTTTTTTTGCGCAGGTATGATTGGGGAGTGACGCAGGTCGTGACCTTCCTGACCCACTGCGGCTATTGTTCGTATATTGGATATGATTGACCTTTGTATGTCTAAGCATTCGAGGTTGTTTTTTTGGGTATATATACGGTGACGTATGTGAGATGTGTAAATCTGGTCTGATAAGATTGAGATAGCGAGATATAAAGGTGGTATGTTGATTTTTTAATGAATGGGAGATTAAGTTTGCGCGTGTATGTGTGTGCAACTTGAAGAGAAAAAAAAACAGTATTTTTTGTCTGTACAGCGTTTAATCGTTTGGAAATGATTGCTTCCGAGGTCGATTGTTAATCTTTACGGTCATTAGGCGCTTCTTTTTTTTGTGTGCAATGCGAGAGACAGTGATACCAAGAAAAAGTTTATTAAATTTGAGGATTGCGAGCCGTCGTGGAATTGTAATAATTACCAGGTGTGATTGATGTCGTCGGTGCGCAATAACATATACCGAAGGTAACCGGATTACTTACAGGCTTGTGGTCCCGAGAGATTTGGATGATTTGCCATTGAAAGATGATCCTCAGGCGCATAACTATACGTTGCACGCGTCATTAGTTACGAAAGGATATAGGCGCGCTGGTTTGCTATTTTTTTCTTGTCTGGTTAGGCGTGTCTACTGTATATATAATTCATTTCGCTCTTATTTTTTATTCGAACGATAATTATTGTTATTATTGAAAAACGCATTTAATAAGAGTAACTCGTTGATATTATATAATTATATCGTATTTTTTATTAAATAATAACTATGTTAATGTTTCTACTTACATTAACATAGGTAAAATAATTTTTTTTATTATTGTAAATAAAAATAATATAGTTTACGTATTTTCTGAGCAGTTATAGGAAGTAAAACGTCTTGATAGAATCAATTTTATATATCTATTTTTGAAGGTATACTATTTTGTAACGAAAATAGAAACTGTGTAGTTTTCCGTATAAATCGGAAATTTTATTATGTTTTCTAAAGTATAGCGACAAATATATTATGTCGTAAAAATAATACTTAAATAGAGAAAATCGACACGTATTACTACAAATGATGATACTTTTTCTTCTCGTTAAGTATTATTACACTAATTATAATAATCCGCGTTTGGAAGGAAACCGCGCCTTAGCATATTTGAAAATCTTGCATTTGAGTTATTTATCATGCGTTTCTTTAGCAATGAATTTTTCATGTGAAACCGGAAGCTATAACGTTACAAATATATTAAATATTTTATTATCAGAAAATAAATTACATTTCATTCTTATACCATACGTTTAACAAAAAATATTCTATATAAGTTTCCACAAACCATAATAGTTGTGGTATCATCCAGTACATTTATCGTAATTATTACATTTGACTAACGTATATAATTATATACTAATCATTAGTATAATTTTCGCAATATATTTCAATCCCTTGCAAAATAGAAATTTCACAACAGACAATAACTTTACCAACGTATCAACGTCTGCAAAAAAAAGGAACAAAATCTCTGTCCACATTCTTCTCCGCATAAACATTGCTTTTCTCCCAGGTGTTATACATTACAATTTATCACGTTCGCCGTAGCAGCAACCCCATCGCGTATAGACTGTCGTTACTTTCGCGCGCGCGCAACTCACTTTACGCACCACAATTTTCTATATATATATACTGAGAACCACCGATATGGGAAACACACGCATATAGCCCATCGAAATTGCGCGCAACCCATAAACATCTATCTCTCACACATTTTCGAATGGCGCGTTACATCCTCGCATCTTTCATCTCTCGTTTAGACATATATACATACACATTGATATATATGGGATTTCGACATTTTTGCCGTATTGCGCAACGAGGAAGACGATTCGAACCTCCTCTTGGCACATACACGTTTTTTCCATCATCGCTCATGCTCTCGTACACACATACTCACCAGAGAGGGAGAGAGAGAGAGTTCGTTGAGCCGTTCAGCTACGTGTGTGGCTACCGATTTTTATCCTACCTATGGAAGTGAGAGAGAGAGCCGCGCGTGTGTGCGCTTTTCTCTCGATCGGTCAGCCGTCACCGTTGCTGTCTGAGTGCGAAGTGCGCGCGCCTACCGCGCGCTGTTGCTCGAGGTGATTTTGTCCGTTGGGTAGAGATATAGAGAGAGAGAGAGAGAGGGAGAGAGAGTGGAATGTGAAATGTTAATGGGGTTGCGATATGATGGTTTTAGATGGGCTATTTTCCTGTTCAGTGGATATTGTTTGTTTTGAGTTGCTGGATAGACTGTGAGGAGAATTTTAATTATGGATGATGGTTGTATACGTTGATTAATACTTACCGTGCGATACTATTGGGAAAATTATTGTGGAAGTGGTTTATCTGAATGTTGAGTTTGGTAATTTATGACACTGATGGAGAATTTATGTGTAATGATGAAATTTTTATATTCTTGGTACTTACAAGATATAAAAAAAACATCGTAACATGTAGAGACTCTTCTATTATGTGATTTTATATATTTCATTCAACATAAGTTTGGGAGGTTCAACCTTGTTGTACAAATATGACTGATCAATCAAATCTATGAATAACGTCAATAGGTTAATTACCATTGAGTAATTATTTTTGTACAGTATTTCTTTATTCAAGAGATTTGAAACATGCTTGAATTATACAATGTATATTCAATTTACAAATGTTCATTATCTATGTATAAAAAGGTTTTGACAGATAATAAACGTTCATAACTGAGGACATATGCATATCTGTAATGTATACCTTTTTCATTTCCATCTAAAAATTATTTCTGCAGCAGGTGAGTAGCAATGAAATGAAAGGTTACGTTCCAGAAAGTACAAGAATAATGGGATGATATATCTCACACCTACTCTTACATCAGAGATGCGAACTGTAAATTAATGCAGAATATCGTTACCATGCAGTTTATAGGACCGTTTACATCACGTGTTTCTTTTCAGTGCTATTCATCGTCTATTAATCATATCATTGTTTATTCATAGCTGAAACAAGTAACATGAGTATTTTTAACTTAACAGTTACCTATGTTTTTACCTCAAGATTAATTTGCTGGATGATCTTTTTAAAATGTTCAATAACAATTCTATAATAATAATAATTTTATTACAATCCTAATACACCTGCTAGCCATATTATTTTGTAAAAATTAAACAATTAAAATATTTTTAACATTTATGACTAGCAAATACTGACAGCATAAATTAGTCATTTAAAAAAATATGCACTTACGTAACATCTCTTCAGTCTAAGTAGCAGTGAAAACTCTCTAAAGTACTCTTTAAAATGTTTCTCACGGACTAATTTTAAAAAGGATCTATTGTGCTGAGAAAAATGCCTTTGAATGTTACAATTGTTTGTTATGTATCGTAATGATAGTTATAAAAGACATACTTTACTTTATAAAGTGTTTTGTAAACATTTACACTATGCATATAATAGTCATTTATTTTTCTGCTGGAATTTGTTATAAAAAATGTTCTAAATCGAGGAAAATTTATTTATTCACATTCCTCATATAAGGGACTTCATAAATAAGAATAATCGAAATACTTCAGATACCTCTACTAAACTTTTCAGAATATTAAAACAATTTATCATAACACTATCATCATACATCACCTGAAATAGTACCCCAGTTTCCATGCTACAACAACGATCTATAATAAGTAACTCTTTTGCAATAATACAACGAACCCATTACACACACAGCCAACAAGTAATATATAAAATTAACTCTTCTCTGCGGTCACCATTACCCTCACAAACCTCAAGAAAATTATCGAAACGTGCACGCACATCATTGACCCTTTGCGTATACATCCTATGCGATCATTTTCCAATCCTTTTCCACACATATATACCCTTCTCTTGAGAACCGCACCGCACTCGACCTTTTCTCTCCACGTCTATACAACACCGCCGCCTCTCCCACGGCGATAAATAATCCAAACAAAAAGAACAACACCACCGAGCGACAATTGAATTTCACGCGCGCGAAAAACATTAGAGACTCTCCCTTCCCCCCCTTTCGGGCAATTTGCATCATTGTGTTTACGTCCGAGAGAGAGAGAGGATATATAAGATGGAAGCGTTGAAAGGATCACGCTGAGAGCTAAGAGAGTGAGTGTGCATGTATCGATGCAGCGCGCGCGCGTGGGAAAATCAATTGGAACGGCTGCTATATATATACAGCGAGAGAGTTGGTTCCGAAGCCCTTTGTTGAATTGCGCGTGTATATATATATATATATAAGTGCGTATATAGAGGTACGAGACTGTATGCGAACGTGCGAGGATATAGATGGTGGACCGAACAAAGTAGTTTTTGATTTTTGTATAATGTTTGGTTGGAATGTATAATGTTATGTAGTTGGCAGTGGAATCGTTTTATGTTGTTTTCGAAATTATCCTAAGTAGTCAATTTTCAATAATTTCCATATGGTATTTCTAAGGGTTGGGTCCTTATACCGATTACGTATTATTTTGATCCAATGTTGATGATCAATTTCGTATAGGTTTGATAAACTTGTCACTGGTAATATCTTTTCTTTTTATTGGCAGTAATGATCGTGTAATTTAATGTTTGAAAAGGAATTTTATGAAAAAAAAACTAATTAACCTGTCAGTTATGTAGTAGGTGATAATTTGATATTTTAATAGGTTTTCTTTATACCCTGTTTGCTTATAGACTACATATACGAGACAGTTCGATATAATTATTTAGCCCTTAATTTTGATTTGCATATTTATTATATTTGCATAGCAGGAAGTACATAATTTCTTTGTATAAACATGCAAATTAATCGATTTTGCTACAAAACGTTAATTTTAAATGCGTCATGAAGATACCGGATGCGAGTTTTCTAGGTTGTTTTATAATTAGATGAAAACTTATCTTAAAATTCACTTATATCTAAACCATACAGAGTAAAGAGCCACATTAAAAAAAAATTCTAAATATGTATCTATAAGACGATTTCACTACCAAAAACTATAGTCATTTTCAACTACTAAAATATAATTTCTACAATCGACAACCATACAAATTTTTACATATAGGTATACAAAAGAATTGCACCACATCATTCCAAATAAATTTCGAACATCGTCCAATGCATGACTGCATACAGCAATCGAACCACCGATCACTGTAAAGCTTCAACAACGTATAATACACTTTTCACACCCAGGCGTAAAACAGCTGACTCACCGGCCCATTACAAAGCGTCTAAAGCAAATCGCGCCGATGATAATGATTTTCATCGGGGAAATGAGGCTATAAGCTACATACATTGACCTCGATCCTCTATATATCCCTGCATCTAATAACGATTACAAAAAGAATTTAAAAAAAATCATGCTATGTCGATGTGTGCCAATTGCACTAACTACTTGCTCGTTAATTATCACACCCATACGATTTTCCATCTATTGTCGTTACAAGTTAATCACTACGAAGGTCGTCGGTTTTTCAACCTCGTTGTGTAAATGTCGACGCGTTGGGGAAATAAAGTTGTCTTGTGGCACGCTGACAAGCGAAAATGGAAATTCTGGTGTAAATGTATAGACATATATAATATAAAAGCGGAGATTATCCCAGAGATAATATCATCACGGTCGATTTGAACAGTGATAGTTTCGACACAATGAATCGTAAGGATGTGTATGTTTCAGCGCATCGTTTACCATGATGGATTTATTCTAATAAACACATTTAGTTTGTATCGTTAGCGTATATTGTATTGTATTACGTATACATATTGTGTAAATATTAACATTATATTTTAATTTTTATACGCGTACTTATATATCATGTAAATTAGTTTGGTCTTCAGATTATTCTGCTTTGCTCAGCTGCGCGCTTCTTCAATAACATACTCATTAAGCGGGAGAATATATATATATGCTCTACACTTTAATAAGTAGTAACAGACAGTTTGGTTTGAATGGACGTTACTACTTATTAACCATCCGGTGCTCGGAGCAACATCTTTCAGAGTGATTTGACATCACCGGAATGCTCATAACAAGTTCGGATCAAAGTATACTTGTTCTTTTTTTTGTTATACAGTAGTATATGAAGACAGCTTCCTGGATATAATAATTTTCTGCATAATGTTTGTAAATAGAAAATTATTGATATTAATCATATAGGTATATACTTAAAATTTTTTTAACTAAATAAAGCTTATGCATTTAATACAATAATTTATGGGCATTAACACCTCATAAATATCTATATATAGTAGCATAAAAAAAGAAGATCTTTAGCTTGCAGACGAACGAAAAACTTTACGTTTAATTGTAAGTGTAAAAACATAATAAAATTATAGTATTTACGAGGGTATATTTTGCATGATTTGATTGCACCTATAAACATCCTCGAAAGTACCTCGCGAATAGACATTTGAAGAGCAATTAAATATAGCAATACGGTTGCGGTTTCCATCGGTATAACGTTCCTCCTCTTTTTTTTCGATACTCCGATCGTCTCGAAAAAATTTATGTTCTCACAATTCAATCGCGTATATACACGTATGTATATATACTTTCACTCGTTAATCAATTCCTCATAAACATCAAGCGATTTGCGGGTCTAAAAAATAACGAGGAGAAATGAAACGGTTAGCTATATATTTACGTGAAAAAAAGAACGTACTACTTTGCGCTATTCTTATTAATTAAATCTATATTTTTTCCTCTACGGCCACTTGCCAATCAACGTACCAATCAATCAATACGGTTACAAATTAAAATCTTCGATTGATTCTCAATTATTATCTTGATTTCCCATCGCTTCTTAACTCTTCCGTATACAATATAAGCGCGATCAAAATAACGCTTCCGTCATCGGTTTTAACGAATTCGACACACTGTACTCATCCCACCTAATACATCTTACAACGAAACCCATCTTCTATTATCAACACTTATCAACAAGCACCGATATACATTCCCATCTCTCGTGTCAATCCAATTAAATCCCGCTCCTGATTATCAGCAGCAAAACAATCGGTGCGAACCACAGTTAATCAATTACATCAATCCCGACACGTATCTACATTTTCACGCGTAATAAAAGAATCGCTCGGTATCGGGCTTTTACTGTTAGACGTGAACGCGTATACTGCTTCACGCGATGCATCGCAGACTGCACCGATTCCGACCTTGCGTACTCCACGCGCATGCGCAGCAACAGACGTATATATAACGAGTTCAATTATTATCAGAAGCTCGCGAGGAAAGAGATCATGTGTATAACCGTTTCTGTTCTATGATAAATCATAAGCATACACACACACACATATATATATATATATACACACACACAGGATAATTGGATTTTATAAATAAAGCTGAGCATGTGCGAAAAGAAGCGCATACGTATACGCACAGGTGTATATATATAAGCGAAAAAGAGTAGGTTTATAAGAGAGGGAAAAGTGCCGTATAGCAACGTGTATATGTATGTGTATATGAGCCATTCTACAGAAAAACGTACACTTTACAGTCCAAAAATGGAGACCCGTCATTTTTGAGAGCACACTTACCAAACAAGTTTTTTTTCATTCTTTAGGACATTATAAATGAAATGGTAAAGGGTGCCAAGTCGGAACCGTGTGCCAACAATTAGTTACGGGCTAATTACTGATAATGAAAAAATGACTAAAAATAGCTCTAGTTTGATCGAAAATCATTCCATTAATAACAACTTAATATAAGCTTTTCAAATCTTTTTTCAGAATTAGAAAATGTTGATTCCTTCAAAAGTTACGTGAGTTTGAAGTTGGGCCTGAAATTAACCAAATACTATAATCATGTACGAATTCGATGGTTTTCTTTCCAAATTCTCCCTTTGCTACCATCTTTCGTCAGTTTCAAGCCCAACTTCAAACTCACGTAACTTTTGAAGGAATCAACATTTTCTAATTCTTAAAAAAGATTTGAAAAGCTCGCGTTCTCTAGCTTTTTTCCGTTTTCCGAATTTTATATTGAGTTGTTATTAATGGAATTATTTTGGATCAAACTAGAGCTATTTTTAGTCATTTTTTCATTATCAATAATTAGTCCGTAACTAATTGTTGGCACATGGTTCCAACTTGGCACCCATTTCCATTTCACTTGTAATGTCCTAAAGAATGAAAAAAAAACTTGTTTGGTAAGTGTGCTCTCAAAAATGATGAGTCCCCATTTTTGGACTGTAAAGTGTACGTTTTTCTGTAGAATGGCTCATATATATACCCTTGGCATTGCATCGCGCGCATGCGTATACATACATACAATGTGTGTGCATCGCGAGCGTTCGCGCGCGTGAAACAGTTATGCCCATTACGCGCCGACGCCGCCGCCACGGCGATATACGATTACGATAATAATTATATCGCGGCCGCCTGTTTCCTCTTTCTATATACCTGTTACCGCTGCTGTAATATCTTCTCTGGTTTAAAATATGTGTATATATATATATATATATATATGTATACGCGTATAAGCGTTGGAGAATTAGCGCGATGAACTAATAACGCGCTTTTTTTTTCTTTCCTGCGCAGTCGTGTGGCTGTTGCGGATTTTTTTCTTTTCGTATATATATAGAGAGAGAGATAGAAGAGTGTCAAGGATACGGGGATTTGATGAAAGTAGCACAGCAGGTTGTGTCTGCTGTGGGATAAGTGATAAACTCGTTGGGAGGATTTTATATAGTGTGTGTGTATATATATATATATGCCAGTTGGGTGATGCCGCTGCGTGCGGACCAGTTTTTGAGGATATGGTTAATAAGCGTATGTGTGTGTGTATGTGTGTGTGGAGAATTAACGATCGCCTAGTTTGATCGGCGAATAAATATATGCGGTTTAGAAAAAGAAGAAAAGGAAGAGGAAGTTGAGATTTTATCGTTGATTTGATTTTTATCGATATACATATATATAGTTTTGAGTTCCTTAAATTTTCTGTTAACGTTAAACGAATTAAATTAATTAACAATTTTTAACGTACAATTCACGTAAAATTGTTACAACATGAGTGTAATAGAGCTCATTATACGCAAGTTCATTCTAACAATAAGGCACACTTGCGTGCGGCAATTCTCACGTCGGGATATATATATATATATATATATATATATATGTATATAATGGTAGCGCACCGCCGAGCGTTTTTCCAGCGGTATTTCAATCGTTTGTACCGGTTAACTTAATTTACACGCGTGCAATTACTGTAAAGCTCAAAAGATCAGCAATTAGTACGCGTTTACAGGAAGGTGTCTACCGTATACATATATACGTACTCGCATATATAAACTATGTCAGAATCGTTCTTTTCATTCGACTCGCTTCATTACAAATTAATAACAACAACTATCAATATAACCCGTACGCAACTTGTTCTTGTATATATACAACCAAGCGTAAGATGTAATAAAAGCACAGTAATTCCCAAGTCGCAGTAACTTAATCCTACGTTATAATGTAACATTCCGCACAAGTTCCCCCATCTACTACCTAAACGCCTCTGCACTCCATATAACAAACACCTCGTCTAAATTACTTCTCGCGTAGACGGCCGCGTGTAGTGTATATAAATATAACGGCAGCGCGGAATTAAACTCGCGCGCCCTCTAAAATTATCCATGTCTAACCATCCATTCGCGCGCATCCATTACGAAAACTCGCGGTATTTTTCAACCCTACATATACCTATATATACGTGTAATTTTCACTCCACGTAGTCTACTACACGCTAAATTGCCCTGTCAAAAAAAGCGCGTCTCATAAAACATACATACACGTCGTCGTCGTTGTTGCATAACGTAGAAATGATCGTTAGAGAGAGAAAGAGAACAGAATGATGATGATGATGCAAGCTAGTGCTCGAGCGCGCCATTGAAAATTTCGCGCGGTTGTGCGCGTATATATATATAATAGAGGATACGTATATATAAGTATGTGTATATATACTTATATGTCACGCACGTGTGGAACCTGCCACATGCTATACAGTGTCGATAACCCACGCGTGCGATGAAGTTTATGGAGTGTGTATACATATAAGTATAGGTGTACTTCCTATAGGCGTCGTTGTTGCGTCGACGAGTTGATTTTCCGCGTAACGCGCGAGGAAACCAGTGAGCCGATCGATGAGAGTTTTCACTCGGGAAATTCTCAGGAACAGTGTGCGGCTGAGAGTTGGAATCTGAAAATCGGGTCTTTTGTTTTTGCGATGGTTTAGATCGATTTCTTGCCGACTACGAGAAAAAATAGTTTGGTAAAAGAAATGGTTGTTGAAAGGTTCGTGTTTTTTTTTTTATGGGAACTTAGATTTTTGGAGATTGGAAAGTGTGGCTATGGATAATTGTATTTTGTCGCTCTATTTTTGTGTTAAATGTGTGGGAAGGAAAGTTTTTGAGAATATGTGAAGAAAAAATTGTTCAGAAATTTCGAGCTGACTGATTTACAATCAATAGTGATAGTTTCGATTTCTTTAAAATAATAAATACAAATTGCAACAGCATATATATATACTAAAAAATGCGGTCGATAGAAATATTTCTTTAATATTCCTTTTATCGTTTAGTCATTCTGCATACTTTGCATACTTTACAATGTTATTAAAATGTTCAATACACATATACACACACACAAGCGTGCGAACAGTAGACTAAAATATAAAATATGTATTATATGTGTATATCCATATAACATTCTTATATAAGGCTAATTTTAGAAAAATAAAGTCAAAGTCATAAAATGACGTTTTAAATTTACAATGTGGCAATCTCAAAATGACATTATACCATTACTCGAAGTTTATTGCCTTTCCTAAAATTTCTATATAGATCCTATTTTCGTAATCGAAATCCCGATTCTTATATTATATATGGCCAGCGTAATCCGCCAATTACAACCCAGAAAATCTCGGAAACCTCAAACCTTTTTTTTATCAACCAATTCCCTCCTTTCCAATACTCCTCTTATTATTATGCATCTTTCACGAGCATTAAGACTCGACCGTTGACGCAACACACGTGCCATAATTTTCTGAACCGCCCCTCCTACGGTTCACCATTTACCTTTGCAATTCAAATCCACAACAGCAGCGTTTACGAGCCGATCATTGAATCCCCCGAAACACGAGCATTATACACCTCTCAACGCTCGCTATAATATACTCATATTACAACGCACATTATATATACAGCCGAAAACGACGTATAGCAATACGCGAATCAAAATCTTTCTCTCTTATATATACTCTCGCGGTCTCAGTGGAAAGTCTCGCTGCGGAATAATTGGCTCGACTGCGCACACGCGCGTGTATATATACATGTATCTATATAGGTATATATAACTTTTACTCTCGACGAGATCAACGCGGAGAGAGACCGCGCGGCGCGCACTTTTACTGCGGGAGCTCTGATCGATCGGTCAGTCGCCAAAAGGCTAAAACAACCCCGACGTAGTTATATGCCGGCTGGTATAGGACGTTAACCCGGTGGAAAGCGCCGCTGGGTAATATGCGATTTTTCGGCGCTCATGGTGTATATATATACACGGTATAGTTCTGTATAGTAAGTACTAAGTGGTGTGTATTGGAGTGAAAGGCACAAGAAAGGCGAAAAATTAGAGGTATAAGCGCGTGGTTATCTGATTTAATAAAGTTATTATACGAGTTAATTGAATGTTACAGGTGGTTGGGGGGATCGCGAGTCGCGCGACGAAGGCAATTTGCGTTGATTTAATCGACGTTGTGGTATTTGAGATTAATTTACGATGTCGAATGAGGTGTATACCAGCTGCAGGAAAGGTCTCTATGATAAGATGTTACGTTGTACAGTTAACGTAATAAATTAGGTTTTTCACGTGACTATGGTATATAATATACGATGATTGTGGCATAGTTTACGTTTTGTTGTAAGAATGCATTACATTATGATTTATTATTTTATGAATGTGTTAGGATGATGTCGTCAATAAAGTGTGATTTCATCGATGATTGAAGGCATTGAACATACTTTGACTTGGAAGTTCTAAAAATAACCTGTTATAAGACGTGGTTATGCAACAGCTTATAGGTATAACGTGAAAATGTATGCAATTTTATTTTATGCGCGAATGAGAATAAAATTTATGTAAATTCTACACTATTTCTACTGAAAAACATAGCGTTACATAAAAATATTTTAATTATAGCATTAAGGTATTAACGTTTTAGCTCATTTACTGTGAATATTAACGAATTGAACGTAATTTTTTACAAAAACTTACTAAATTTTGAAAAATTTTTATATGTTTTCCTGTAGTTATATGGATTTTTCAGATTTTTTTGAGTAAGCATTCTATGTCTTTTGCGTATTCCTGACCAGTATGCCTAATATACATTTAAATATTTAATTATTTCTATTTTATTAAATTTTCAAGATCAACGAAAATTGAACGAACCGGATAAATGCAAAACATGCGTAAATTTTTATTTTATCCGGATTTGCAAACTGTGATCAGTTATTAAACTTTCCAGACACAAAATAAACTTACTAAATCTTCGGCAATAAATGTTATAAACTTTCTTTAAATTTTAATATTCACTTGACATTTAAAATCTTTTTGGCAATACGAGCCATAATTAAAACATTAATTATACCCGTAAAAAGCCAATCATGCCCAAAATATGATCCTTAACGAATTGCAAATCTTGATCTCATTTTTCCACCGCCAATCTGCATCTCTCTACCGGAACTTTCATTTTCCATAAACGACATCCGCGTGTAAAATTCAAACTCAGCTGCTCAATTAAACGATCATCATAACTCTTGACCCACCGACGGTTAAGGACTATACTGCCCCGAAATTTCGAAAATTGCACCCAGCTAAATAACACTTCCCGATTTTCGAATGCACCGTATATATATACCTATATATACACATGCACACATTACACGGAGAAAGCGCGCGGCTCACCGTAGAGAGTTTTTTGTTCTCACTGATATATATATATATATATATATATATATATATATACGAGCACAGGCGCGCGTACGCGGCGACACTTTAAAAACGCATAAAAACTCTTCGGCCGATCGCCGCTCTAATGCGCTGTTTGCTTTCACCTTTGTATACGAGCCCAAGCCACAAACCGGAGTCTCTTTTTCCGCGTTACGTGTTGAAAATTACGTAAAAAAGAAGAACACAACGATGAGGAACATAAAGCGTATACGTTAAAGAATCCACCGGGTATATAGATTCGGAAGTCTTTGATGATCGCCGCGATGGATTTGGTGTATATATAGGGAAATACGAGAAAGAGAAGAGGGTAGTTAAGTATATATAGCGGATTACAGTGGCGGTTTCGTTATACTAACTCGGAAGTTGAGTGTTTGGCGAGAGGAATAGGAGCTCCTATGTGTATATATACGAGGGAGCCAAAGTCGTGAGCGTTGAGGATCTGATTAGGAGTACTTAAGAGAACGCCGCGAGTTTGCTAGGTTTTCGTTCCCAGGGAAGCTTATTAAAGCGAGTTTTTTCAACTAATGCGACCGGTCGGTTTGCGCTGTATTTGGTGATTCTTTGAGCTGGGAAAATTATTAACGAACGCTGGTTTAAACGTTGTGAATAGCGACTTTATAATGATCAATTGATCCAAGACATAAAAAGGTTTGGTATTTAATTTATAGAGTGTCATTGGATGAAAAAGTATGATATTTAATAGGATGATAAGAAATATTGTCAGCTACAATTGGTCAGTTGTACGAAACTACAATTAATACAAATTTTCGTACATAATATTAAATATGCTACGATTTTCTAATAATATGGATTTTAAATCAATCAAATAAGATATTTTTTCTTGAAATTTTGTAATTTCCGAAACGTTTCATATAAAAAGATTTCTATAACTGTAGAATAAAATATGAGTTCTTATTAAATCTTGAGTAAATTTTAAAAAAAAGTAAAAAGTTTTAGTTCGGATAAAAATGGCGTGTTACAGTAGTATAAGATACTCTTAAAAATTATATACGTATAATTGTATTTGAGAAACATAGAATATATTTAAACGAACTTTGAGCAAAAGAATGTGAAAGTAGATATTAAACACAGGATTTAATTAATGTTAAATATCATAAACGTCAATCAAACGGTAACTCTTGTTTCTATGTTATACATTCTAAAGCGTATAAGCATATAGAAACCTTTTGTGAGAAATTAAATTCTAAGTCACGTCTCGTCGAAATAAATTAAGCTACCGATTTCTATGATACTCTTAAGCTTAGGCATGCGCTTTTTACTTTCATATTCCAAAGAAAGTTTTCTCGTTTTATTATTATTATCATCATCATTTTCGTATAATCATTCCTAATATACATGTAAAACATCAAGGTAAAAGCATTTTACGATTCGTCAAAAACTTGCAGTTCCCGCATTTCTCGATGGAAATATATTTGTCATATAATACCCAGGGACGATTGAGTCTTAATGTACCTTGGCGCGACTCTCGATCGTAAATCTATATATACAAACACGCGTATAGACATCGGCAACCAAGGAGGCAGAAGAAGGCAGTCGGCGTAAGCACGCACAAGTTAGAGGCATCTGGTTTTCTTGCGCCAATTAATTATCTTTATGAAAACTGTCAATTATACCGATCGACGCGCGCAACGATGGAAAAATTAAAGGCACGTGCGCGAATGCGATCAAAGTCAGTATTTGCCGCTCGCGCGCGTTTTACTATCGCGGAAAAATAGCTTGCATCTGGAAAATCGAGTTCCAGAACGAGAGAGAGAGAGAGAGAGAGAGAGAGAGAGAGGAATTCGCGCGTTGTCCTTTTTCGAGGTCCACTGAAAGGCCGATATAGAGAGGATAGAGGTGGGGAAAAATGGGAAGGAGGAAAAACGTAACGCTATATAAGATTGTATAGTGCTTGTGATATATATGCGATTTTAAACGACGGGGGAAAGGAATGTTTTTAGTGTCAGTTTTGGTTCGATTTAGGTACGAGAATGTGTTGTAAAGAAGAAAAAATCATTTTGTTGGCAAAAGTGGATTCGAATTATATTTTATATAGTAGACAAAAACGGAAAGGGTTAATAAATCAAGTTAACCTGAATTACATTTTTTTTTTCATTTGATACTGCAAAAATGAATGTTTTTTCAGTAACGTAATAACAATAAATTTTGTATTCCATTAATCAGAAAGATAGTAAATAAATATTTTAAAAAGGCAAGTACGTACATATTTCCCATAATTCAATCATAATTTTTTTTCGATCGACCAAAATAAACCAAACCTCAATCGATTAATCCAGTGACTTACTTTCGCGATAAAACTACTTTCATCCACCATAATAATTCATTACATTAAACCTTCGCGCGCAACAAAGACACGTATTTTCCCACGACTGCTCTATACGTGTATACACTGACCCAAAACCAAAAATATTTCTCGCTCATTTTATAGTACAAGAACCAGCAATTACCACCTTTATATCCAATCTTTTTCACCTCACTTTCGCTGGATAAAACCCACGCGCGAAAATAACGAGCACATAGTAATACTTGCTACGGCGACACTGCAGTCACCCGCCATGCCCACCTATAAGTATAGAAGGAAAATAAACAGACACCGCGAGCAAGGTGGTTTCGAACTCGACCGACGCGGCAATAAAATTCTGAGAGGGAGAGTTTCGCTCTCGCGTGTGTATATATACACGCTCGGTTTCCTTGAATTGAGAAATTCCGATCGTTCGATCGCGTGATTAATATATTTAAGTGTATGTGTGTTTGGGGTATCGGCGTGCAGACTAATTTAGAAATTTTATTGGAGAGGTTGATGTTAGCGCTGGTGAAGTGATACTTACCACGCCTTTTGATTTGTAGTTTTTGGTCGATTTGATGTAAAAATAATATGTTGTTTTTATGTATGTTGGGGTTCATGTGGTTATAAGTTATACATGCATGATAGCTTTTGATTTAATCAATAATGACTATAGAATCAGACATCAAATTAGTTGACAATTTTTTTTCACATGCTCCGCCTTATAACTACGTTAACTTCCGTATATATCATTGTACCATGACTCAATATGTTTTAGGTGTTTTTCTAAAATCATATAAATAGCAAAAATCATTTTTACTATTATTTTTATATCTGGAAAAGAGAAATTGAGTTGATAGAAAATCTACAATAGCGTTGCGTGCGCATGATTGTAGCTAGTCGAAGTAGAAAAAGAAACAGATAAACAAGTATCATTACGAGTAAGTTCAATGCTCGTAAAGAACAGTAATAAAAGAGCAAATCATTCGTGGGAGAAATATAATGAAATTAGCGCGCCGTCGTAAAGTTTTTTTCTAATTTCGTTTTCGTTTACACGGGATTGAACACGTTCGTCGACAGATTGATGTGAACCAAAGATTTAATTATAATTTAATAAACGCAAAAACTACTTGCGGTGTCACAATATACCTTTTCAACTGAAATGTTGCAAACATATTATTAAATTTTCTATCTCTTACACTTTGAAAATAACAAATTGATGAAATACCAATGAAATATACTGCATAAATATTTTTCATTCTTAACATGAATTCCTCGCGACATCTTCGTTACACACACACACTCACTGCTGAATTCTACAGACAATTTTATGCAAACGCAGAGAATGTCTTAAAAGTAAAATACTTAATAGTCCATGTACGAAGCACTGTTGGATTTACCTGCATTCAGTAAGTTGTCAACAAACTCACCAACCGTATAAAAAAAAAACTACGAAACAACATTGCGCCATTATATATGTACGAGAGAGAGAGAAACAATGCAAAATCCATAAATTACGTAGCGCAGTTACCGCCTTGCAAAACCTCAAAGACTATGCAGAAACCGAGCATAAATAATCAATGGGATAACATCGTGTATATAAGGACGTATATATATATACGCTCGAAGCGAAAAATGCCGTGCCGATTACAAAACACACCTGCGGCGTTAATGACAATTACACCAATAGAGCAGCACATCGCGTCGGTAAAGTTTCTTCCCCCATATATATACATATACACACACACACACGCACTTATAATACGCATGAACGGAGATATTCTTTAAATGCCCGCACACTATATATACTGCTGCGTCGTTAAATAATGCAAATAGAAAGCAGAAGAGCGCGCGCGTCGAATGAAAATAATAGATCGTACGTGTGCGCCTGATGCTCCCGCGAGGCGCGTCGATTTCGTCAGATGGCATGCTGTATACGACGAGACAACGCTATACACGTACGCGACTGTTACTTATACTTACGTGTATATATATATATACCTACTTTGCCTCACGGGGATCATTTGCCTCGGGTTGCGCCAAAAGCTAAACGTCCGCATAAATAATTCACGCGCGTGTATGTATATACTCGACGCGCGCGTGACTTCATTCCTACATACGTATATGTATACCTGTATGCGTGTGTATATATATATATATATATATATACACGTGCGTTTTTGTGGGGAAACGTGGTATATACATATAGGTACAAGGATGAGCGCGGTCACAGCAGCAGCGGGCAGTCGAATTATCTCGATGCAATTACGCGAGCATTTTTGAGCGCGTAATCGAGCGAGCGGCGAGTGAGCTCCAAGTGTATATATATGTGTGCAGGTAGCCATTGCCGTTTGTCGGGAGATCCTGAGAGTTGATAGTGAGCATACTGAGAGACTCACGAGTATTATGTGTGTGTGTGAGTATGCGATTGTGTCTGGCTTTTCTCCGCTTGTCTCGACTTTTTAACGACTATCTTTCTTGCGTTTGTGTGTGTGCATATGTGTGTGTTGTCCTTCGTGGTCGTAGATAGGAATGTTATCATCGGGTGTCTGAAGTCGCCGCGAAATTTGTATTATGAAAATTTGCACGGTCAAGTTTCGATCAATTTTTGATACGACGTTTATTTATACCTATAGAGTGACGCTTTGTTTTATTGTTGAAACTTTTTATACTGGATAAGTTTTAATGACATTTTTAATGAATTTATCAGTATAGCGTGTAACTAAAGGAATGTTATTTAATCGGGAATACGGAGTAGTTGGTTATGTCAGATGTTTTGTATATATATGGTCGGTTCTCTGTCATGTCGCAGATGAAAAAATTTTTTTTTCGCTAAAAACTTTTTTATACTTTCTACAACATATTTTGAACTGCTATGAATTTTTTCAGACTTCGTTGACCTATAGTTTTGGAGATATAAAAGGTCAAAAACTGAATTTTGATAATTTTTTGCATTTTTTACCGATTTTCATTAATTTATAACTTTTCAGGGAAGTAGTTTTCGCGATAGACACAAAAATAGTTTTTTTCGTAAAATTTTCTCAGCTTTTCAATAAAAATATTTTCAAAGCTGTATGTGTACACTGTCACTCACATACCTCCCAATGAAACATTAAAATTCAGAAAGAAAAAAACCGCTCCAAGGTATCTCCACCGAAAAATTCATAGAGATACCTTTTTATTATACGAAGTATCTGTATAAATCCCAGAATGATATTCGATCATTTTATAACCTAAATAAATTCATTTGGGTTTTAATTTTTAAAAAAATGTCTTATACAGGTCTAAAAAAATATAGTGCAATTCTCCGAAAAATAAATTAATGAAAATCGGTCAAAAATGCTAAAAATCATCAAAATTCAGTTTTTGACCTCTTATATCTCCAAAACTATAGGTTAAAAAAATCTGAAAAAATTCATAG
>JAWWEQ010017884.1:0-32713 GCA_035583055.1 Torymus tubicola
AATAAATAAATAAAAATATTTGTTGTAAAAATCTTTTTGTTTCGTTTATATTTCAGTATTCTGGAATTTTCTGATATTAAAATAAATTTTTTCAAGCAAAAATGCATATTTTTTAAATTTTCCGCTCCGACCCGTACTACATTCAGCATCGCGCCCGGCAGGGCGAGCTCCACTCTCCAACGTTAGTACTTGGTTTTTCCAAAAGTGTACGCTCGTAGTTCATGACTGTAGACTAGTGGCGCCCCGACGGCGTACAGCGGAAAATGATACGTGAATTTCTTCTATATAAAAAAAAGGATGGACTTGAGATTGTCACCTTTAATGATTGCGATCGGTCGTTTCGAAATAAACATGTTTCTTCTATCTATATAAGAAAGAGATGGATTTGAGATTGTCACATTTAATGATTGCGATTGGTCGATTCGAAATGAATATGTAAAATTTGATTGGCTGACGATAGGGCGCGCCCTGACACTGTTTGAAGCGAGAAATCATCGAAAATACAAAATTCAAAAAATTTAGATTCAGTAGGACTGTGGCTATCGTCAGAACTAGGATAATTAATTTTCATGCGAAAATAATAAAATGCCGGCTGTTAAAAAAAATCGTGTTTTTTGCTTCTTTTTTCGGTTGATAAATATAGTTAAAATTGAAATTTTATTATCAATCAAAACAAAAATAATAAAAATAGTTTTAAACTATTAAAAATCAAAGTTTTTAAAAAAACACTCAAAAAATATAAAATTAAAATAGTCTTTAAAAAGACTGATGAGTTTAAAAAAAGATATTAAAAAATCTTTTGCTTAAAAAACACTTGATATTTTTAATAAGAATAAGGCTTTATAATCAAAATATGCAAGTATATAAACATAGGAAGAAAGCTAGATCCACTGTGTTTTCTGGAACACCTTAGATAAGGTTCTTTTACAGTGCTCTGCTGTAACGGTCACTGCGTTACCGACCGCCGGCTTATCAACAGGAGTAACTGTAATAAATAAGAATTTTTTTCTAATAAAATTAGATAAACTTACGTTCTCTGAAATTAAAAAGTTTTTACAATGTGAACGATTATATTGAATATTGAAAAAAGTTAGACAAATTTTGAGTATAGAAACGAAATTTTTTCTATTTTACATTTTTTATTCTCAATAAAAAACGAAATCGAATTTCGAAAAACGGTTTGTGGAAGCATATTTTTTAAGAAATTTGGAAACTAATTATGCCATAAAAAAATTTGATTATTTCATAATTTTAACCAAGGCTTGCCCCCCTCAATTAGCAGTTGAAACGCCTTACCATCACCTTACCATCACCCATACATCGGAAAAACTAAAAAAAAAATAGTAATTTAAACTATATGAATTGCATTAGAATTATAATTATTAAAAATGCAATTATCTATTTTCATAACGTGTATCACAGTTATTTATGATCTATAAATAAAACACTATTTCTTAATTTTTTAAAAAATGATCAACTTGAGACAAAAAAAAATAACGTTATTATGATTTAATACAAAATAAAAATGTTATTGGAATCTTCAATTATAATGAAAGTATGATTATATGAATTATTTGGATTAAAAAAGGAATATTTATGTGTCAAACATAAGTTCATTCGTTAAAGTTTTGAATTTTAATCATACTCGCGCGTCAGTTTCCGCCATACGCCGCCACTGCGAACGTACACTTTTGGAAAAACCCAGCTGGTTCTCTCTCTCTCTCTCTCTCCCCCTCTCTCTAACTGAAGGAATGGGGAAGCGGCCATATTGCGCTTGCGCTCGGTGTGAAACCGCCTGCGAGCGGCAGTCGTTGCTCAGAGACTTAGAGAGTGCGAACGTGGGCAAACATACAGCGCCTCAGCATTATTACACATCTCGAAAAGTTTCCGTGACAGCGAGAGCTGCAGTAGCGTACTGCATTTGCGCTTTGTGTGTTCACGCAACGGTGAGATACAGAAACCGAGTCGACTATTTCCAGAACTATGTTCATCGTCCATACATTAAATCTGGCCTAAGTATACTATCGTGGACTTTTCTCGAAGACTGTCCAAAAGACGCCACGCTAGCAGACGGCTGGAGCTAGATTCGTCAACGCAAGAAATAGGAGAGCGGAAAGAGATAACGAAAGAGAGAGAGCGCGTGAATATAGTGCTGTGTACATGTGAGTCAGTTTACTTTGATCGTGCGGAAGCAAGAGTCTACGTGTAGCTGCTGCGAGTAACGGCTGCACGATGGATTTTGGCACGTTGTTAACTGTCGCTTCGAAGAACGAGCGACAAACCTCCAACAAACCTTGTTATCAAACGAAATTCCAGCCACTTAAAAAGGAATCTAAGCAAACTAGAAATTTGTCGGATAATATCAAAAAGTTTCTTGCTCGAAAAGAGGAAGAAGAACGTAAGAAGGCTGAAGAAGAGAAAAGAAGAAAGGAGGTAAGTTAATTTTTTTTCTATTCGTGAAAAATCAAAATCTTTTTGCTTTTGTAAACGAATGATAATATTGTATCTTCTGTTTTATTTTTTAGAATCTTTTGGCTCTGCGAGATCAGAAGACTCAAAATCGAATTAATAAACATTTGAAAGTGTGCAAGGCAGCTAACAAATCAGTTCTTGTCGATGCTGTCGATACGGAAAATACAGCTGTCACGCTCGCAGGTATGTATTGTGACTTTTTATGAAAATTTTCGTGAGTTTTGAGGATGAAAAGGTTTAAAGTTTTCTATTTACGAGAATCGAAAGATAAGATAAGAGTCATTAATATGATAGAAGTTTTTTTTATTAGTTTTAATAAAGGAAATTGAGATTTTTTTTAATGATGATTAAACAATTGTTTTTATTTTAAGTAAAATTAAAGTCTTATTTTTTACAAACAATTATTGTATATTTACAAAATGGAGGTGAAAGTATTTACAGTTGTAATACCAACTTTGGTAGAGCCTTTGAGGTTAGGTGCTATTTATAAGCATCAACTTAAGATATTCTCAAGACCATCTTTGGTATTTGAACTAATTACTTTATAATCTTAAATATTAAATTAAATTAAACCTTTTCAATTATAAATCTTTAATTTTTCAGAAAAGCTGGAGTTATTAATAAATAAGTTAACTATCTAGAGTCAGTTTAGTGAGGTTAATCAGTGTACCATGGAATTTTTTTTAATACTTATATAATCATTATATTTATATCTATTCTTTGACAATTAAAAAAATAATAAATTCAATTTATTAATTGATTTTAGGTCCTTCTCAGTGCGATGAAGATGATTACGGATACGTCTCACAAGAAGCATCTGCATTTTATAATAAATTAATGGATAAATACAGTTCGCTACCTCCTGAAAAACCTTTGTTTAGTAATGATGGTAAAAAAACCGTAAAGGACATAGCCTCTACTAAAGATAGAGTAAGACAAGCTTTAAAGCAACAAGAGTTAGAAGAATCTCTTCCACACAGAAGAAAAAGGAAACATAAAGATTTAGACTCTGATAAACATAAAGATGAAGAAAAGGAAAGGGAAAGAGACAGAGAAAGGGAAAGGGAAAGAGACAGCCGAGACAATCGAGAAAGAGAGAGTGACGAAAAACCACCTCCAAAGAAAAAACCTCCACCACCACCACAATTTAATTTTCAGCAATTACTTCAGTTAGCCGAAAAAAAACAATATGAGCCAATAAAAATTGAGCCAAAAGTAAAACCAAAAGAAGAGCCTGAAAGATTAATGACTAAGAAGCAAATGAAAGAGTATGCTAAAGAAAAAGAGTGGAGGGAAAGAAAAGAACAACGGGAGCGAAATGGATCCATAGCAAAACCAAGTAGTGCAAAACCTACAAGCAATGAGAAGACTGTCCAAAAAACATTGCCAACAATTCCTAAAAAATCAAGTGATAAACCTGTGGAAAAAATGTCTAGCACATATAAACCAGTAGAAAAAACCCCTAGCTTGAGTAAGCCTGTAGAAAAGAGAAATGGTTTGACAAACAGGCCTGTAGAAAAGAGTAGACCTGTTGAACGATCCAGTAGACCTGTTGAGAGGAAGAATGGTTCTAGTAATAATCATGTAGAATCATCGGTGGAAAAGGACATTCTTGCCGAAGAACGCCGCAAATTGGAAGAGGAGAAAAAAGCCCTGGAAGAGATGCGGCGTTCTATAGAAGAGGAAAAGAAACGAATGCTTTTAAGTGCTAAAAAACTTGTAGAGAAGAAAAGTAAAGAACAAGTTAAACCCACATCCTCATTGTCCAAAAGTGTTCCTTCGAAATCTACTTCATCGAGCAGTGTGAAGTCAAAACCATTTCCCCCTACAGATGCTAAATCGCGACAGACTCCTACTGATGTTAAGCCGAAACAATTTCCTCCTGCAGATGTCAAGTCAAGGAAGGTTCCTCCTGTTGATGTTAAGCCGAGGCAGTTTCCCCCTGCAGACGTTAAGCCAAGGCAGTTTCCTCCTGCAGATGTTCGACCAAGGCAGTTCCCTCCTCCCGATGTAAGATCAGCTAAACCAAAATCTTCCAAACTGAAAGTTAACAAGAGTAAGTTTTTTTTATTATTCATTGCAATTACTAACGTAAAAATATTTTTTAACCTGTCGTAGAATGTACTATTGCGATATTATAACCGCAAAATTTGATTTTATGGACTGTTTTTTTGGTTGCAAGATTTTAAGGACAGTTCGTAAAATAAATTTTTAAGGATATAATATCAAAAAATAGTATTTGTTATTCGACAGAACGATTTCACGACTTTATAATGGTTAACAATCTAAAGATCTGTTAGGCGTAAAATGTAAATTTACATTTGTTATACAAAGCATAAGTTTTAATTAAAAAAGAACTATAAATAACTAACAATAAAGCATTTCAAATTCTTATCAAATATATTTTCATAGATGTATATCGAGTATCTCTTTTCATTATAATATTGCTTATCTTTAATTGTCTGTTAGTGTTGAATTTTTATTAATTAATGCTTGTTAATTTACAGGACGTATCTATGACGATAGTGACGAAGAGCACGACTCGGAGTTGGACGACTTTATTGTCGACGAAGCAGAAGATGAGTCTGAAAATTATAGCAAATACATTAGTGAAATATTTGGTTACGACAAAAATAAGTATAGAGACTTGGACGATGGCGATGATGCAGCCATGGAAAGCAATTTCGCACAGCAGTTAAAGGAGGAGTTCGTTTCTACAAAAATAGGAATATTAGAAGATTTGGAAGACATGAGGCAAGAGGCTTTAGAGAAGAAAAAGAAAGCACTTATAAAAAAGAAGAAAAAGTAACGATCCCTTGGATTCAAGTAATGCCCCTACTGAAAAGTGTCAACTGAGATATCAGGTGATTTCTCAGGTGAGATCTCAGATAAGGTTTCAAGTGAAAATCTCACCTAAGGAATCATCTAAGAAATCACCTCAGATTTTTCAGTAGGGGACCACTTAAGTTTGATAAGTGTCTGCCTATATGTATTTTAAAAATACATATTTTTTATAATTGCATAATTTTTGTCTTTGCATATACGATATATACTTCGCGAAATACTTTTATAAAGATGTAATATAAAACTCTATTTGTAATATACGGTGTACAGATACATTTTTAGTATTATTATGACTAAAAAATATTGATTAACATGTATTCAGTTCCGATGAAATCTCAATGGATGAAACTGTTTCACTATAATCGAATATTATGTAAGGTATTAAAAAAATATTGTGTATCGGCATTTTAAGGAAAGTGCAATTTATTTTATGAAGCATTTTCTTCAAACAAATTATTTTTATACAATATTTTATTAGTACCTTATACATTGCTTTATACTTATTTAACTATGTTGATTCGTACTGTGTGGTGAACTGGTTGGTCAACTTAATAATTGCCAACTTAAAATTGTCATTATTTTTGTTTAAAAATTTTGAAATATTTATAAAATTATTGCGAAAATGTAAATAGTTATATAAGATTCGTTGTTTTCTAACTTACCAAAACTATATATTAATCAAAAAAATATAAAGAAAGAAAAATAAATTAACATTTATTTTACAGACATATTTATAGTATTTCTTCCATTATAAACCTACGAAATACATGCAATAGATATATTATATATTTTAAAAAGTCACATTAAATTCAAATTAAAATGTATATTTACTGGAAGAAAAATTTCAACGAGGTACGCTAAAATGAAATTTATAGATGTAAACTTGTATTAATACTAATGTTGTTAAGCAAAATTTAATGAAGAATCGATTTAATTTTAATGTATACTACGATGACATTTTGTTTCCAGTGAGTATATTACACTCAATGTAATTTTTAACTTAAAAAAAATTATACATAAGAGAAATACATATCAAATGAAAAATGTATTATCACTGCGTTTAAAGCTTTAAAACAATGGGTAATATTGGGTTTAATATGGTTTTAAAAAATTATGAAAATTACTCTAACGTAAATTATTTATTCAAATTAAGTTGATATAAAGCTTACAAGAAACAATATAGATCTTGAGAAATGATTTATGTATTTCGAGAATCAATGAATATTAAAATCTTAAAAATTATTTTAAAGATAAATTTTAAAAGCTTTAAACATTTTGTAATATAATTTTGTGAAAATTCATGTGGACTTATTAATTCTAAATGATTTATTGCGAAATAATTCTTTTATATTTGAATATTCAAAAATACCTTCTAATGGTTTAGTCAAATGCATGTTTGAAACTCTAATAGTACAACGTATGCAACTAAATTGCAGCTCTCAAATTAATGTAAGTGTAACATCTCGTTGTCCAATTTTTTAGATCAAAGTTTATAATCCTTAACACTTGAAATTTTTTTATACTTTGTTATGAATTTGGGGAACTTTATAAAAATATAATAAATTGATTGATAAATTATAAAATCAAATTGTGAAAGAAAGAAACGGTTATAGCATAGTCATATCACCAGAAAACGTAAACTTTTATTAATTTTGACCATTTTTTTTATATTTTTACATGTGAGTGTGCGTGTGTATGCGCGTATGTGTGTGGGCGCGCACAGATGACATATAACAATTTTTAGAGTAGACATTTTATTTTTAGAAATTGAGAGACATTATCTTTATAAAGTAAATTCTAGAGAGAAATAAAAATAGCTTCCTTTTGTAGTTGTAGTTCGTGTAAAGTCAGTTTGATTTTTCTCTCAAGCAATATTATATTTTTATTACATTTACATTATAAAGATAGTCAGTTAAAAATTTGTTATAGTGCATCTTTTATTAAATTTTGTATACACGTCTAAACTTTAAGTTGGGTTTTCATTACAAATGTAAACTTATAAAAATCGTATACGTTTTTACACATAGTGGAGATATAAAAATCAAATATGATTGTTTAGAGTTTTCCATTTTAAAATGGGTACTAGTTTTTTCTAATGTTCAAATCAGTATTTCCGCAATTTATCTATACGTTTCATTTTTCAATGTATTAATGTATTTATTGAGGCTGTAATAGGTTCAGATAAAGATTAAATTTGAATAATTATTACAATTTTCGCATCCTCAAAATGTAAACTAAAAACGTATTTTATAAAAATATGTGATGATAAAGGTGATTACGAAACACAAATCCGTGACGTCATCGTGTCAGTATCATATTTTTAATTTACCAAAATTAAACTCGTCAAAATTCTTCAATACAACACTTAAGAATTTCACAAAAATATCAAATTCACAAATAACTTTTTTGACATAGTAGTATGATACGTAGAATTTGATTCTACAAACTGTTTTCAGTATTTAAAATTTATATTGACGCATAGTAAGCCCAAGATGAAAAAATTTTAAAATCGTGATGGGAAAATGCGTTTTCAACTTTAATTTATTTACTCGATTCAAGATATTCGGTATAAACTTACAAGGAGAGGCTCATTTAATCTTGAAAAGTAGTCTTAGATATCGTTTCAAAAAGAGACGATTAAGGAACGATCACCTTTCAGTTGCTTTTCTCAAAATGAAAATCATACTAATTCTAAGAAAATAGGGGACGCTAAAGGTGGCTTCAGCGACTTTTAATACTTATATATTTCTCAACTTTTGAAAAATATGTTCAAGAAAATGCAAAGCCAATGACCAAATTTTAAAGGAAACTAAGTTTATAAAATATTTCTTTTGGAGTATAACCTTTTAGAAAAGGAGTTCATTTTATATCTTTTCCATTATAAGTAAATAATTTTGATTAAATAGAATTTCAGATTAAAGATGTTTCAGTGAATATTCCAATCGTGTTATCAGAAATATAAGTGGACAACTAATAAATGAGATCGTACATCCGTCGTTTAAAAAAATGAATAGCAAACTGATTACTTTTTCTGGTTTTATCTATGCTTTCGAAATACTTCTGCGCTTCTTAATAAACGTTTTTAAAATAAAATGAAAGCATTTTCCCCTTTTCAAACAATATCTGAAACTTTGCTTATGTTTCAAGAAAAGATTTTTCTCTAATTTTGTTTCAAATTAAAAGAAATATGCCTAGAATTAGGGTTTTTTAACATTACTTTTCTTCACATTACTACATTTAAAAATATGTCGCAATATTTTCATCCTGTCCTTTGTTCCTCTGTTTCCCCTGTATTCAAACACTATAGATAATACATGTTTATCATGATTTTATTTTTATTTATTACTATGTCAAAAAAAATATCATATGCAACACGTGGGTATACCTTATACTCGTAACGAGCTAGTAGCACACCTCGTGTGTAAAATCATATATTTCACGGACTAGTTGCATAATTTTGTTCACTTTCCTTTATTTTCACATAACAAAATACTGCATCCAAGGCAGAATCACGCATGAAACATCAGTGTCAAATTGTCGGTAAAATCGTAAATATAGAAGGCACGTGTATATGGTAGTGAAAACCTCGTACTTCCGATAGCTCGCCTTTTATCGAATATATGTATATCTCACCATATCCATATATATTTTTCTCCTGATTAATTATTTCCGCGAATAAATCGTTATTAATGCTTTCACTTAAATTTTAAATCAATTTCCGAACGCTCGCTGCTACTGCTCTTGATTAAAATACACTACTCTTCAAATATATTCTGTAAAAATAAACCTTCCGGTGTTCGTATGTATAATAGTATATTACGCACCGGGGGAGGAAAAAACTTGGACAGTCTATACCTCGTATAAATTGCCACGCGAACCGAAGGCGAGGGTGGCAAACACGAGATGTGGGCTGTCCGATTTTACTCCCGAGGAGCGTATACAATTTTTTCTCCCACCGAGGCCGAAAATGCCATATTTCCGTTTCGGAGCCGGGCGGGAATGTGGTACTTTCGGCCCGGCGGGAGGAAAATATATATTATACACATCCCTGACGAGCTAATGAATGTACTGAAAGAGGTACGCCGAAGGTGTGCGAATCGGTATCAATCGCTGATCGCCACTCTCGTCCTTAGCGATGTAGTATTCGCGACCGTTTATGGAGTAGGTCTTGTTGTTGTTATTGGATGACTCGTCGTTCATCTGGTACATTGGTGGAGGCGTGCGTATCCAGAAATTGCCGTTATCTTTGCGTGGATACTCCCAAGGATCGTCCGGTGCATCGGTGCCCTTAATCTGGCCGGTCTTGCAACATTTACGGAAGCAGCCATAGTTCGCGAACTTGCGCAGGAGCCTGTTGGGCAGGAAATCGTGTTAGTGGAGTTTAGTGGTGAAATTAAAAAGAAATTTTAAACTCTGTGAGCTCGGGATAACTTTGAATTTTATACCTTCATATAGGCTTTTTTCATTTAATTTTCAGTAGTAGCCAAAATATTACTATAAAGCTATAATATACCCGAAACAAAATCAGATAAGTTGATTTTTCAAATTTTGTGTGCGGCATAACTGGATAAGATTATCATAGTTAGAATTCATTTTATCTATTGTAATTGAATGTGAATATAATGGCTAATATATGTTAATCTGTTTATTTGAAAAATTCCTTTATACTTTTAAATTATGAACGTTTTACCGTACAAACACAATACAAATGGTCGTAAATTAAATAGAAATGTCACGAAAATAGAAATTTCTTGAATAAGTTATAAGAATTCATTGAACGATTTCTAATTTTGAAATTTATTGAACTGTTTTATAATTAAATAAAAGAATATGCTTCAAAATAAACGCTAACAGCACTATCAGATAAAACCACAGTTCTCAGTATAACCACATAAATCCATACTTTTTCAAGATTTTATTCGTTCTGAATGCATCAGAAAATGTATAACCTACTTAAACCATCGTGTAAATATGTATTTTGAATCTTTCAATTTACTAGTCAAGTATTACGACTCACCTCGTTTTTCTCGTTCTTATACAGGGTGTCCAAAAAAATCTCTCTCAATACACTCTAATAATTTTTCAGGTAAAGTTACTACTAAAATGACCTTGCCAATTAATTACCCCTTACGTGCAGCCTCTTACCATAAGCCTTTTTTACCTAAAAAATTATTAGAGCATTCCGGAATTTTTTGGACACCCTGTATATAAGTTTGAACATTAAAGCCTGTTATTCTCGAAAACTCAAAAGGTGGACTTATCCGGTTAAATTTCAAAGCCACAAAATTATATTAGCCCCGATTTGTAGATAATTGTATCTGTATCATTTTGAGAAATCAGTTGTTTCATTTTCATTTTCAAGCAATCACTATATTATTATTATATTCTATCTTTAAAAAATGATGAATTTGATTGGTTGGAGCATATGGGTTGCTAGGTTAGAAAAATAAAAGTAGCTCGTGAAACGTGCTTAGGGATGAGTAGTAGAGTTAATATTTATAACCGTATAGAAAATTCTAGACAGAATCGCTCACTCATTCTGATGTGATATTTAATTGGAGAATACATTTTATATGCGAGGTTCTATGCATAATTAAAGATTTCGATTTATAAATTAGAGTATAAAAGACTGGATTAGTGTGCGCAGGCGATGTGTTCATATTAATGGATCTTTTTAGCTAACAATTATTAGAAAGTAATGCATCAAACCATCTGTTTCATAATACAAAACATATTTTTATAACAAGTTATCCTATATAAAAAAGAGATGGACTTGAGTTTGTCACCTCTAATGATTGCGATTGGTCGATTTGAAATGAACATGTAAAATTTGATTGGCTCACGATAGGACGCGCGCAGCGCGCACTGACACTGCTAGTATTATAAAAAAAGAAGTTATACTTCTATGAATAGCATTTTATAATTATTAAAGTTAAAACTGTTTTATATGTCAAATATGTTAAGAAAGACGGAGTCGTGATATTCTCTCTATATTATTTATCGGAAATCTATTTTGCGATACGATAATATTGCCAGTAATAACGACATTTCATTTATCATTAAATGTACGTATAATCATAAATAGTCAAAAAATGAGAATTTCATAAAATTTCTTTAATTCATTAAACTTTTCATTATAAAAATAAATAAAACATCTATAATACAACCCGAGAAGTCGATCGATCCAGCAAAATGTTCAAAGCTAATTATATATACACATTTTTATCAACACTGTACACCGAACATTTTTCCACTCGTCTTATTACGGACCGTGCACACTACCAAAGGCTTCGAAATGGCTTGCACTCCGGAATCAAAAAAGAAGTTTCAGGAAATGAGAGACGCGCGCCGAACCCTTTTATCCAAGGGGATAAAGGGCCGTATTAAGTAGCAGCGCGTAGAATAGCACGAGGGCGAAGATAAGAAGTAATTTGCCGGTGCGGGAAGTTCGGCGTGTTCTCTAAAGATCGGAACTTCAAAAAACCTTTAATTGCCGGTGAGCGGCTCGACGAATGAAGTAATTTTACGATCGCGAATGGTGTGAGTAACGGGAATTTTCGTAGCATCACTATTATCCTTTTTGTTTTAAACGAATAGACTTTTTTTTCCTTTCTTTACCAAATTGTAGCGTGTAGTTATTGACGAATATCGATCGATTGTTATATATACATTATTTCATCAATTTTATCCTTACCTCGACAGAACTTCCAGGAAAAAAACGATGACGCCTACGCCCATACCGGCGAATACGACTTTGTACGTCATTAACAAGTCCGAGACTTTCAATCGACGTTCCTTGGATTTCAGATTCAACGGGCAGATCTGCGCTTCCGGTAATTTCTCCGATTTAAAGTGCTTCACTAATCCGCCCTCCACCGCTGCTATCATTCTGCGGACAGAGAGTATATTAAGCGACTCCTTTTATTCACCATCAAGACTACTCCCAATCGCATTAATATCACGTATAAGGCAATACAAGGGTTGAAGTATTTTGAATTCTCTTTTTTTTTTAAAGGGAGATTCGATACAGATAATTATAGTTTACAGGTATAGTGTGGTTGTTAAACTGGTGTATATATATAGTGAGGTTTTGTGCAGATCAATAAGTAGGGCGTGCTTGAGTTAGCATTTTGAGATGAGCCGATAAGTTCTGAACTTAAAATCTATATTATAACAGAAAAGTCGATACCGAAGGTTTTGCCAGCACAATTAAAAAAAAAAATTTGTATTATAGGAATGTCGTTAACTATTATAGAATCGACATTTGGATATGGATAAACGTATATTTTTTAATAGTCAAAGAAATTCATGGACAGTTAAGAAAGCATTCGTTTAAGATTGTTTCTTATATGAAAATATTCTTTATGGTGACTTAACTATTAAGACACATTCTTTGGTCTGAGAAATGGAAGAGCAAAATAACGTTTCTTAATAATTCAATATATCCCATAACTATTAAGACATATGAATTTATCATGAAAAAACGGATTATTTCTATTAATATAGCATGAGCCTTAAATACACTAAATTTTTTCTCAATAATAAATGAATTGGTGTTCATCACAAAACTACTCGTGTATAGTATTCAAAAACATAATTCATTAATTGTATCAATATTTTTTTCCTCTGTGCACGCCTGGAAAACGAATAAAATAATGAACAAAAAGTATTTGGTATTTATTCATTAAATATAACTTGAATGCCAAGGGAATACACAACAATGAACTTTTGATGAATTAACTTCCAAGATCTAAAAATATCCCTATACGAATATAACCGAATAACGTGTGATGTCTGAAGCAATTATTGATTTACCTTACGTACCCGAAATTCCGAAATAGACGTATAAATTTTCATGAATACCAAATAAGCGCAACTCTTCGCCATACTTATAATTATCAGCAACCAACACCTACCCATTAAACCACGCTTAATTAATTCAAAATCTTTCCTCCCCTCGTCAATTCCCCAACCGTCCTGGAGTCGCCCATTGAAACATATATATATATATCCTCGCTTATATAATACTCAACTCTTCGTCGATGTATTTGAGAATAGGCGAGTCCTTAGGGAAGCCAAAGCCTCGCCTCTTCGCGAGTACGTTCGACTCGCTGATGACGTAGGTGCAGCGTCTCTCCTCTGCCATACCTTCGGCCGTCTTGTTCTTGTAGTCCTCAAAAATGGCCATTTGAGCAAGGGCGCGATCCGCTATAAATACCCGATCTGAAAGTATGAAATAGACAATATGAGGATCGTTCGAAGAACAATAAATTAATTCTGTTTTATACTTCCTAAAATTTCATAAGGAAATTTGTTACTTCTAATCTTTTTTGTTTAAATAGTGGTTTAAGAGCTTTTTTGGATGGACAAGAATGGAAACAATTAGTGAACAAATGTAATTTTCAGGTAAGAATGTGTTGTATTTTCAAATATTTTCAAAGTAAAATGATATATAAACGTATTAAATAATGTAAATAGTTACAGAAAGGTTTTGAAAATTCCCTCTCAAAATTGCAATCAGATGTTCAATAGTATTTTCCGTATAATATACCACTATATAAGTAGGCTTCGTAAAATTAAATTTTTTCTAAAAATGATTCAGAAAACTAAAGAAGTTTTCAAAATAGTACAGTATTTAATACATTCGAAAGAATTTTTATCAAAAAGCTAACGTTCAAAAAAATTAAAATTCTGGACATTTATAGATTTGTTTTGAAAAAATTTTGCAAAATGCCTCTTTTTAAAACGGTAAGGACTAAACTTTGAAGATCTTGAAGATCAATTTAAAAATAAAAAATAACCATTCATTTTACTTCTTTAAATATTAAGAAATATTAATTCTTTAAAAAGTTATGAAAGTTTAAAATTGAACAAACAAAATGGACTGTTTATAACTCGCTAAAATTGACTATTCGATTGTCTGTAGTTTTATTGCACATTTGATGCTTAATTCTGAACTTTTATAATTTTACAGGTAACAATATTTTTTGATTCTTGAAAAGGCCAATAAAAGGCCCGCATTTAATATTCTCTTCTATAATAAATATAAAAATTATGATTATAAAAACATAGGAGAGGTCAGTATATAAGACAAGTTATTCTTATGCTTTTGGCAAGAACCGTATCTTATCTCTATAAACTCAATTTCGTTTATAGGCTTGCTGAGTCTATATTATCAGTATCTCAGACTATAAATGATTCTATTTAAAAATGATCCATTGACAATCACATAATGATAATTTTGTTAGAAAGAGAACGTAAAGGATTATAGAAGAAGTAAAAAATAGTTTTCACGAATCTTCAATCCGTTACAAATATTGATTTAGTAAAATATTGTAAAAGCATGCAACAATATTAAACGAAAATAGTAAAAATATTTTTTAAACGTACTAACTGTATCCTTGTTAACGGAAATTCTAAATATTTTTATAAACGATTCCATAAATGATTTTAATTGTTTTTCAAGTTTTTTAAAAATGTTTTAGCTCGAGCTTCTATAAGTTATTTAGACGTAGCGTAAAGACATTGATAAACGCGCCAAAATGGTCTTATAGGAACAAAGGTGATGTACAAAGGACCAAAGTTACAATATCCTTTTTTGATCGTGCGTTATATGTGAACAAATTACTATACCTTTGGCATATTTGAGCATATTCGCGTAGGACATGTTGTAGTCGTGAGATAAATATCCGTAGCCCCAGTTTTTAGATTTTGCCAGTATCTCTGTCTCAGGATAGTTCTAAAACGGAAATATAAAAAAAAAACATTTTTTTTCGTTTCTCTGACTATAAAATGAGAAAAACTAAAAATTCTTACATGTTGCAGTATCGTCGCCACAGAGCGTCCATTGATCACAAACCAACTGTATCTATAATTCACTAAATCATCTAAAGAATTTATAGCTAGAGTGAATTTAGATAACGTAAGAAAAGCCGTCAAATTGGCTGTATAGAAAGACGTTAAAATCGTGATAAAAATCCACCAAGTTGCAAATACCAAACGTGTAGAGTCTGAAAATAATGAGAGTTATTTAGATATCGGAAACGGAAAGCTAAATAGATTGACAAATTTTTATTCTTTTAAATAATTCTCTATCAATACAATCAAAACAGAAAATAATAAGGTGCTCTTCATTTTTCGAATGAGCACAAGGAAAAACACTATAAATCCATCCTTCCGGATATATCTCCATGTTTTAATTTAAAATTTTGAAAAAACAATACAATTTTAGACTGAGCAGAGTAATAAAATTTGTACATGGTTGATCTTCCGGGAAGCCACAGATATATTGTTACATGATATTTGTACATATATATAAAAGAAAGCATTTCAATTTAATTTTACCAAACAATATTAATTAGTTTACCTCCGATGGGAGATACAGTCGTCCCTTGTTTCAATAAAGCTCCGTAAACAAACCACATACAAGTGAGAAATGTGTATTTCTCCGCCCTTTCATCTTTTGCAAACTTTGATCTGTTAATAAACAAATGGAATTAATATAACTAGAAGCAAAATCAAATATTGAGAGAGCAAAATCTATTTAACGTACCTCAACCAAATCATCAAATAAATCGTCGGGCCAACAATCATCAAAGAAATGAAAATCATAATCCACACTTTTTCACTAAACGGTGCCAAAAGTCCAGAACCAGAAGAAGATGTACCAGGCCTTTTCAACAAAAATGTTGTGTCCATTTCGTCCAGAGCTGATGAGAAATCGCAATAATTACGAAACTCGCTGAGAATTGGAATAAAAGCAACTGCCATGTCGACTTCCTGCAAAATATAAGAGTTTGCACTTTTCTTTCTTCGTTTTGTTAATCAAAGTCATATTTTAAAATATGCGTTTTAATTAAGTTACTTCAATAAGGACTGTAGAAATTTACAGCAATAAACGATATTTCATATACGCTAGAAAGTAAGCAAATACGAGGGAGCTATATTGGGGAAAAAATTAATACAGTGGATCATATATTATTGTGATTATTAACGGCATGGTAACTGAAAGTTTTTATTTCTTACAAAAGTTATACTTGTATTCCAATATTGATGAGGAATACAGTTTAAATATGGAAAGTGTACAGAGGTAAACATTTCCAAAATAAATAACATTTCTATAAAAAAGATTTACTTAGGAAGTGTACAAATAAATTTGAGACCATACATTTTATAAATTTTGCACGTCACATGCATTAAAGTAAGATTTATCACATTTCTCGGCTGGATTTAAACAGGCTTACAGGAGATAAAATCAAGGCGGTTTCTATATAAAATATTTTTAAATTCCAAAATCATAAAATGATTGATGATATTATGTAAAATATTCAATATAATATATTCATAAGGATTGAAACAGACTCTTAATAATTAACATCAATTCACTAAAATAAAAATTTATATTAAAATTTATGAATAAAACATTTAATAATTTAAAAGAATAAAAAGCTTCTTTACTTCCACTGTAATATATAACGATATTGAAATATAAAATAATATTCTCGAAATCATATTGAAAACGTACCTTATTGTACAGCTGTTGTATCATACCAGTTTTTTGATCTCCAATTGTATCTCTAGTGGGTGGCACAATGGTGTAGGTAAAATTGAACTTTCGAACAAGTAGCTTCAAAAGTTCAAAAGCAAAGCCTTCGCCCACAACTGTGTTGTTTTCATATCGTATTTGTGAATACGGCCAATCCTTGAATAGATTGTATTATGAGATTTTTTTTTCTCACAAACGATAAATCAAAAGTGATCGCAACAAAGAGCAGAAAAAAAAACTTACGGAATAGGTGGTGATTTTGATATGAGAGGGGAACGGAGGCAACTCTTCTTTCTCGTTCATAGCCATGTCGGTTATTGTATTTTTTTTACGTTTCAACTATCGATAACTGTATAACCAATATTTCTATTGCTTTGATTGACGGATCTTCTTTTTCTTCGTCCATTTTTTGTAATTCATGAACTTTTCATATTTCAGAAGCATTTTCTTCGGGCACTATTAATAACAAAAAATATATATACTATAGCTTTGTCAAATAACGATGGGATAGAATCATTTCCCTTATTTTAAAAAGAATTTATAGGGTAACAAGGGTTTGCTTTGAGTTTTCTGACTTGTCAATATTGATTAATACAAGGTAAACCCGTTAATTACAGAAATTTCAATAATACTTAAAATAACTCTTGGAATCATAATGTTTTCATGGGATAAAAAAAGGTTTATTTGACTATTAACTTGCGTGATATTTACATACCAAAATGAATTCAGGGTATATTGTATTGGCAAATAAACGCAGCTGTAATGCTTTTCGAATTTACATTACAATCACATAGACGTTACGACAACAGATTTATGCTCTTTTCTTGGCTACACGACGAAAATGTGATATCAATAATTCGCGAATTCACGATACTCAAATATCCGAGATATAAATCTGTCCAATTTTGAATTTCCGCTATGTAAATGCAAAATGTTGAAGCGATCCTCCCAAAACCCAAAGTATACATAATATGATACACAGACATACGCGTTGATATTAAAATCAAACGTGAATCAATATATTTTGTCTAAATCTTCAATGAACGCGTATGTTGTGAAATATAATACAAAATTATATAAGATGAATTTACATATTGTGAAATTCTCTTTTACTTATAGATTTACAGGTGCTAACTTTCTATGGCAAGTTGAATTTCCGGAACTGTATACGCAGTCATTATAAATTTTATGAACAGCTTTACTAAATTTTAATGCGATACTCAAGAACTTTTTTATGCAGTAACTTTGCTGAGTGTCGTCACTCGTAAATGTACTATATGGTATATGCCTACACATCTACTACGCACAAACACAAAAACGTCTACAAATATTTGTATACTATACTTTTTAATCCAATATAGCTCATATTTGATATATTTTTAAGAAGTAAGGGAAAAATTGAATCAAAGATAATTTTATTAATGTTAATTAATTTTGAAAATATGTTTATGGATTATTGCTCGGTACATAAGTATCTGATTTTAATATCATAAGGATTTATTTTTTTTTTGCCTAGCGGGCCAAAAGTGCCACTTTTACTCCCGGCGCCCGATCGTAAAAATTGTACTTTTGGCCTTGCTAGGCAAAAACATCGTATATGCACTACGGGAGCAAACAAAGAATGCCTCAGATCACATGTTTATCACTCGAGCCGAAGGCGAGGGTGATAATTCACATGCTATCTGGGACATTCTTTACTTTTACTCCCTAGGTGCATAATATACTATAAATTGTCGTGACATTTTCAAGCTTATAGTCATTTGCACTTGACTTTTTTTAATCTTTGATGTTTTAATCTTTGATTACTATTTACTTGTTTTAATATTTTCTTATACACAAAAAAGAAACGTATGTCTTTCCAAAAACTTCTAAAATTTATTATTTCCGACACAGCAGTGAACGTGTTAATATTAAAATAGAAAATAGATTTTTCTTTGATTCTGATTTTCAATTTGAGTTCGTCTATTTTTATTATATTTTTAGCAAATGCAGGATTAAATTGATGGTATTCTGTAATTAGATCTTGTCAAATTTGACGTGATTAAATGTGCAGATAAATAAAATTTGATGTTCACTGCGGTCATTAGCTGCTCAATTGTCACCCGTATTAAGTTAGCAATATGTCATTAAGGTTATTTTGAAAAGGAAATTACATAATCAAGGAACATGATATATATCAATTTTGTAAAATCTCTACAAATGGATTACAAATAAATTCACAAAGAGCAAACAATTAAATTGCATTTACTACCACAAATGTTTGTTATTAATATCAATAATATCGTTTTCCACAGGTTCAGTAAAAGGTTAAAACATAAAATCTGACAAGTGAAAGGTTAATCAACGAGTAAGCAATGAGAAAGCCATATTAAAATAAGAATTTTAATAAAGTATAGGAAAATATTATAAAAGATTCGAAAGTAATGCAATACGTTGTAATGATACGTTCGATGCTTTGAAAATTAATTACTATCGAAGCCGTAAAAGACTTGTAAAAATTTCCACTAAAGTGAAAACATTTATAAAAAACAGAAGCTGAGGAACGTTATAAAACGTATGAACTGCATTTAATTGAAACAATTTGAATTTCCAATATAAAATGAAGTAACTTTATGATAAAAAAATTATTATGATTTATTTTTATTGATTGCTTCATTCATTGCGTAAATTAATTTTTTTAACAAAATAATAAAATTTATGATAAATGTCAATATCATATTTTTCGTTTGACTATCTAATTTTGAGTTTTAGTTATTCTGTATTTTATCCAGTACTTAGCGAAAAATCACCCAGTGGTCGTAGCTATATATAGATAGCATTATCAATCACAAATGTAAATGGTATTCGTTTAAATTAAACATAAAAAAAATAATGTTCCTGGTAAGACTCCCTATAAAGAATAAAGTAGTTTTTCTTACTTATTATAATAATAAATTACTTGATAAGTAAAAAACTGTTGGTTTTTGATACAAGTGCGGGTAAACGTAGTAATAAATTTCTTGAAAAATTAAGATAAACAGAACCAAGAAATACTTTTTAAAGATCGTGAAATCATCTTTAAACCATCTTCTTTTAATTTTATTGAAAGTTATCGTACTTAACGAGAAAAAACGTGTATATATGTGCAAATCTCACGAAATCGGCGAAAAACCTGGAAAAATGGACTGTAACATTTTTTTTCGAGCACACCTTACAAACTTGGTTTTTCTTGTTGATTAGAGTATCAAGAAGTAAAACCTGCTGTTAAACAAAGTCCATTGAATAGCATCATTTTTCTAGAATTACTAATCGACTTTTTAAAAATAATTAAAAATAACTCTAGTTTAAATCTGAATAATTCCACCAAAAATAACTCAATATGAAAATTTCAGAAAAGGAAATCAAACTAAAGAGCGGGAGCTTTCCAAATCTATTTTTAAAATTATAAAATGTTGACTCCTTTAAAAGTTATGTAAATTTGAAGTTGAGATTAAAATTTAAAAAAACAGTGATAAAAGGTCTAGCATTGGTCCAACCATTAATTAACTACACGAATTTGAGCTCAACTTCAAGTTCATATAACTTTTGAAGGAATCAATATTTTTTAATTCTGAAAAAAGATTTGGAAAGCTCTCACTCTTTAGTTTTCTTTTCTTTTTTCTAAATTTCATATTAAGTTATTTCTGATAGAATGATTTAGATCTAAACTGGGGCTATTTTTAATAATTATTTTTTAAATGTATTAGTTGTCCTGGAAAAATGATGTCATTCGAGGGACTTTATTAAACCGCGGATTTCACTTCTTGATACGCTAATCAACAAGGAAAACCAATTTTGAAATGTGTGCTCGAAAAAAATTTTGCAGTTTATTTTTCGAGGTTTTTCGCAAATTTCGTGAGGTTTGCACATATGTACTTTAACTAATGTTTCGTATCTATTTATTGACTTTCCTTCTCAGAGGTTGAAATTCATAAAAATAGGTGTAAAAACAATCACATTGCCAAAGCAATAAATAAGATAATGATAATTCAAAATGGATTTTGCAGTAGATTATTAGTACTCTATTATATCACTGACTAAATGATTACAACAACCTTTTACTTTAGCATTGCTAGAGATGAACATTCGTATAATTATCATGCAGAATAAGAAGAAACAGGAAATACAAGTATAATATGACGAAGATTAGCTACATGCCAATCGATGGCGACCGTGGCTATTTGGGAATGTATTTGATTCGCGAATTGAAGAACTCCGATTAAAGCCCAGGCACGTCACTTTTTATTATTAAAAATTTTGATAATTTTGAAATTTGTAAGATTATTAACACATTTCGAAATTTTAAGAGTGAGGAATATTTTAAAATTTTTATAAACAGTACTAAAACTGAAGTCATATTCCACTGCAATGGGCGAAAATACATATCTTGTCCATCGCGCAACTACGTTTTTTATTTTTTTATCACTGTAGTATTGATTTAACTTAACATACAGTAAAAAATAATAACATTTATTTTATTTGAAATCAATACTCAAAATATGTCCATATAAAAGGTGTCAATAACCAATACCGAGCTCTAATTAACAAGTTAAAATTTAACAAAAAAAGGTCATTATTTCATTTTGAATCATACTCACAAGGAGAGCACCAAGAATGAGGGTCCTGGAACTGGCTGAAATTGTAGAAGGCACTTCTTCACGACAAATAATAAGACACGTGTCTCAGGATTTTTCTGAATGGGTCTTTTGTTCCGAGATTCAAGCTATTTTATGTCTGAAATGAACTATTTTCGATGAAAATGAGGTTCCTTTCTTTAGTCATAACTTAATGAATATTTGGGTTGTGTATATAGATTAAAATATGTATAAATGGAGAAAGAAAAAGCTCTAATGTAAGTTTTGTCTCGTTAAAAAATGTCAATTTTTCAAAAAGTTAATGACAATCAAAAATAGAGTAAGAAGATAGCTGGAAATACCACCCATTAAATGCTTTTAAAAGATGAGTAATTTTTAGTCATTTTCTTACTCTATTTTTGATTGTCTTTAACTTTTTGAAAAATTGACATTTTTTAACGAGACAAAGCTTAAATTAGAACTTTTTCTTTCTCCATTTATACATCTTTTAATCTATATACACAACCCAAACATTCATTAAGCTATGACTAAAGAAAGGAACCTCATTTTCATAAAAAATAGTTCATTTTAGACATAAAATAGCTTGAATTTCGCAACAAAGGCCCATTCAGAAAAATCCTGAGACACGTGTCTCATTATTTGTCGTGAAGAAGTTCCTTCTACAATTTCAGCCAATTCCAGGACCCGCATTCCTGATGCTCCCCTTGTCAGTTACGAAAGAGTTAATTCATTTTCCAATGTTTTAAAAAGTATTGAAAAATTGATTAGATCAACTGTGAAAAGGAAACGGTACCTTTTAACACTGTGATTGTTATTACTAAATTCTAATGTAGCTTCGTTAATCTTGTATTTAAAATATCAGGTGCGAAATATTTTTGATAACATGATATTTTACATCAACCGGTAGGTATCCGATGTCGTCGCGTATTGTCAGACGTAAGAAACGCGCGATGGTTGTAGCTTTAGAAGAAGTTCCTGAGTGTCTAACTCGCCCTCATAATAGTTTATGAATAGTAGAATATGTTGATTATTAGTAGATTTTTATTAAAAATTATTATTTTTTATATTTTATTTAGTACACTAAACGGTCTCTAGTACAAATTACGTATAAAAATAATTCTTCTATTGAATATCGTAAACTATTTGGTATCTCGATGATGTGCAAGTTAATGGTCAAGACTTTTCAAGATAAAAAATCATTCTTATTCTTTCTTGTAGCTATACACTTGAATGTGCTAATGCAAAAAAGAATCCCATATACTAGATATTTCTTCTTACATTAAACCAATAAATTTTCCAGAAATGTCTCCTTTATTACTAAAAAAAACTCGATTATTCCCCACCATTTCAACCGATTTTACCGTTCGAAAAGAACCACTTTGCTAACTTCAAACACCACGAAACCTCGAAAAATTTCTCGAAAAAAAGGAGGGAAGAAAAAAAAGTATAAAACACAACACTATACCCAATCCTTCCAACCTACTTCGAACGACAGCTGCTGGCATCCTCGTGAAAACTAGCCAAGTTACCAAAAAAAGCAAAAAAAAAGAACGTCGAAACTCACACACTGCACTACACTACACACAGAGAACCTCGTGGAAGCTAACAACGAAATTCACTCTTCAGTTGCGCACACGTTGTCTGCACGAAAATCGGCTATACACACTCACTCTCTCTCTCTCTCTTTTGCTCTTTTAACTCTATTCCTGTATCGTCTCGCGACGCGTTGCCAATCGACACTGACACCTCGTGTTTCGCGCCGCCACGTAAACGTCGACTCGACGGGCCGTCGTTTATTTCACACCCCCTCGGCCGCTAAGCGACACATCAGGACAAACACATACCTGTAGAAAGCTATCCATATATGTGTACGTATATGTATATGTATGTACATATAAAGGTGCGAGAAAGAAAAAAGAGGTGGGGAGGGGGGACGAACCCCCCAAGTACTTCACTTTAGCGGCGACGTCACGCGAAAACCAAGCGTCCGGCGCGCGAGCAATTATGCAGCGGCTCGATCGATTTGCTACCGCTCGCACGTGCCCGGCTAACGATGATTCGGACTCTTTTTATATATATATATATATATATATGTATGTATATATACGTATGGGTTGTATGTACACGGCGACTGGTTTTTTTTTCGTTTTATTGTTTTTATCGATTTCCGGTAGCTGCGCGGGGAAAGAAGGAGGAGAGAGAGGACTTACTTTGCCTGTGCGTGTTGTGTGATGTGTTTTTTTTTTGTATATAACAAACGGTAACTGGGAACGCGATGGTTTTTCTTTCGCGTGTTGTTTTGGTTGGGCTTTTAGCGAAAAAAATGTCGTTAGCTTATATGGTACGCGTGCTATATATTTTTCCAAAGTGGCCGGATGATGGCTGACCAAATGGGGTTGAATTTGAATTTCAAAGCGGTATGAGAGCTGCGATTCTGATGTTATTTGGTTGCGATTGGTTTGAGTAGTGATATATATAGAGTTCTCGCGTGTAATTTTAGAGGTGTCAGGTATGTAGCTACACCAGTCGATGATCACTACTCAATTAGTCCAGAAGATAATTTAGATACCTAACCGATCATACGAGGTATCGGTTACGAAATATTTTAACTCATGCTCGGTCCAAGAAGCGACGGTAGAACGACGACGAGATTTTTATGTACACTAAAAGAATAATCGTGGAAAAAATTATCTATTTAATAATACCAGAATTTTACAGACAAAAAAAATAATCAGATTATATAGGTTAACATCGTGTAAAATTTTTTAATTTCGTTTCACTAAGCGAAAAATATCTTGTAATATCAACGTAAACTTTACTCCAGACGATAATTAAATTTGTTTAGCATCTGTGGATTGAAAAAACACTTATGAATTACAAAAATGGAACAAAATTAAATTTCTTGTTGATGTTTTGAGAGTTCTATTACTTTTCTCTTTATGACTTTAAAACTGTGGTAATTTAAAATTTGTTATGCTCTGAAGAGGAGAATACTAAAACTCTCGAAACGTCGGTAAAATATTAAATTTTCTCTTATTTTTTCATTCATTAACATTCACTTAATGTATAACGAATCATATTCTCATAATTATGAACGCTTTTCTAAAATCAAATGACCCGTAAGATCCCTACCAAAACTTAGTTTTTGATGTTAAAAATACGATGAGTAACAATGTAAAGCAAATAATCAATTTTTAATTCTTGCAGTCTATGTACGAATGTAATTAGAATATTATTATAAAAATAGGAAATCAAAACAGAATTGTAGAACTCACATATCTTTATAAAATTACCAAAATGCACAAATTCAAACGAAATGACGAATTTAAAATGCGATATGCGAAGTCTACAATTTTGCTTCTATTTTCAATTCTTAAAGCTGCTACAATTTGCTTCTATTTCTGATTTTCAAAACTGCTGCAATTTGCTTTTTTCTAAATTTCAACGTTTACATTTAATTACCGTAGTTTCAAGGTAAAAAATTATATTTTGGCATGAACGTTAATCTGATCAAACAATCTTAACTTTCAAACTACAAGCATCGACCAAAAATCAAATATATAAATAAAACATTTACTCTCATGCTACGTATATTAAGTAAAATCAATTAAATCAAAATTCTTCCGACCTCGTCCTTCTCGCTCATTCGAGCGATTCCTTAACGAACGATAATACGCGACTTCCCACCTTATAATATTGACTTACATTACACATCCGCGTCTTATTTTGCTAGGCGCACAATTTTCATTTAGAACAGGCGTATAATTAAAGGCGGTATTATATATACCCATCATTAACGATACCTTGACCTATTTTTCGCACTATCGGCGTCATCCCCTACTTTACTCCTGTTTGCTTCCCTTCAGTTGCTATATACGAAGCATTGTCGTATTTTTTTAGGGCCAGCAGAGGTCGTGCGGCTTTATTATATCGAATATTGGTGACGTGTACTTAAAATAGGATTTTAAACAGCCGTATTGAAGAGAAAGATAGTATGGGAGTCGTGGTTATTTGATTTGATTGATTTTTATAAGGGGCAGTGCGATTTTGGTGAAAAAAAATATGTATAAATGACGTGATTAGAAAAATTACTATTTTTTGTATGAAAAGGTCGGTCGATGAAATTTTATAATAATCTTTTTTTTTGTGATAAACAGTGAAAATTTAATAATCTGTAATTAATACAAATAAAATTAATAATTTTTATTATTTGAAATAGGAAATTTTTCACAAGGTCAGGTTTGTTCATCATCTATAAATAAATTAAGCGGTTAAATTCCTATACAATTATGTTAGTATAGGACGACAGACTAGTCTGCGATATTTATTTATTTATTTATTTAATATTATTATAGGGGCTGAGAGCCCTTAATACAATATATATATATAAGAAATATAATATACAATAATCGATCAAAATCGTCAATAATTAGTTGTAAAAGATTTGAGGGAACGTTTGAAGCTAGAAATGTTGAAGATTCTTGATAAAACGATATGAAAAAAGTGTGGGTAAAATAATATTTTTTGTTCTAAAATATAATTTTTTTTTCTTTATTGATATTTCAATTTTATTTACATTTTCTGGTATGATTCTTCGTGTTCATTATTTTTCGGTTTACCGATCATGTATCCACAATATTTACTTTTTTTCAATTTTCTGCGATTGCTTCGAATAAATTGCTATGTTCATCGACAATACTGAGTCAATTTTGTTATGCATTCGAGAAAAAATCAAGCAAACAAAAATCCGTTACATCGTCACTTGTTTATTGCGTTTTGTATTTGAAAAATAACGTATCTCGAGATGAAAAATTCACAAAATAATATAAAATAGAAGAGTATACAGAATTCGCTGGAAATTGAGAGAAAAGCATATTGTAGGGATAATTATTTAATATGATAAATGAAAATCATGTTAGATTTATAGTGTTTTGGGAAACATACACTACAATATTTCAAAGATCATTATAAAGTTTGGTTAGAAAGTCGAAATGATAGAAACTATCTAATGGACTTAAAATAACAATCACGTTAGTTATATTTTGACGAACCATTACTAATATAGTTTACGATTGTGTCATTATTGCACGATAAAGTCTGGTACTTTCACAAGAACTGTTACAAGAATTATATTCGGCTGTATAGTTTGTATAAAATAGAGTATTCCTAACTATACTTAACGTGAAATTACGAACATTTCAAATAACCCAATCCAATAGAAATACTATATTCTTAAAAACTTTTTTTTCTTTATTCTTATAACGCTTTATTCCGACTTCGATTGATCAATTTTCTAATAAATATAATCTCCGCCCCGTTACTTACTTATAATTTCATGCCAGGTTAATGTTTACAATTGAACGTAAACCTGAACTGAAATTCGATAGAATTATAGTTTATACCTACTTATATAGTTATTCCATAATAATGATTTCTTGCTTTAAACTGTATTAAATAAGTACTAATTAATTGAATAAATGAAATCGCGGTATTCATTAAATGAGTAAAATAATCTTTTTCTTATATGAAAATTCATTTGCTTGCCGTGAACAACTTTTTACTTACCAAACAATTATACATACTGACTTCATGTATAACAAGTGAAATTTCACTCATTCGAAGCATCCTGTAAAAACTCTGCAAATTTCACGAGACCCCCATACAGTCAAGTAAACGAATATAAAGCCACGTCTCATAGATTCCTCAACCAACTTGTTGCGATATAGGGACATTTTATCACGTGAAAACCAGCACGTCACCGTTATAACGAGGAAGCTCAACTTTACAAAAGCCCATTCTCCGCTACCCCACCCCGCCACGATCCCATAAAAATCCATATTCTCTTCCTTCTCCTATACATCGTCATCCCCGAAAGATGAAACTAGCACGATTAAACACGCCTAAAAGTTTAATCAACCGATAACGATCGATAATAACGTGTTCACTCCTCGCTCTCTCTTTCTTCTCCCTCCCACATCTCTCTTTCCACATATACCTATACACAGGCTTGGGCGAATGAATTCTACGCCGTCACCTAAAACACCAGCGTTCTCGCGCGCGCATAGCTCGTAAAGTCGTCACTTCCCTTGTATATATACGTACGTTACGTAAAGTGCTTGCCTTGCTTTTGCCCCTCTTCGCTCGCGTGTAAACAGGCCAGCGCAAGCAACGTATACGCGCCCTTGGGTTTATGTCTTTATCAGCGTTTTCGAAAAAAGCCCCGTAAATCATGTCGACGCGTAGGTACAGACGTTTTACGCGCTTCTTTTTTTTTCTTCGCATTTTCTTTTTTTTTGCTAAGGTTTATTTTTAGAGAGGGAAAAGGTGCGAGTTTTAATTGTTAAGGATGGATATGAAGTTTCGAGTGGGTATGGAGGTATATAGATCGGTATAGACGTTGATTTATGCGGGAATGGTGTTGATGTAAATAATGCTTTGGATGGTGGGATTTACGGAAATGATGTTTGTTGAATCGTCGTGTATGTGCGGAATGTTGGTATTGTAGGATTTTGTAAATTGCCGTTAGAGAGTTGTGTTGGTAATGTAAATAGTCAGGGAAATATCGTTATTTTGATAAGTGTGTAACTACTGTAGTAGAATAAACATATTAGAATAAATATTTGGAAGTTGAGCTAAAGTTTTGATTAATTTTAATGAATTCATCGTACATTTCATTAAGAGAAACAATATCAATGTTGGCTCAGTATCTGACAATGCACGTATGGGAAAAAGATTTAAAAGGTTTCAACAGAACAGTTCGTGAAGCATGATTTTTCCTTGTGCGATAAATAATTTATATATAAGTTTTCAAACCCTTTCCTTTATACATTAGGCAAGCATATTTCGCATTGACCAAGGGAATGTAAGACTCTTTTTGCCCAAAATGACGAAGTTGGAGTATGTTCCAAAATTTTAAAACCCAAAAAAGAATATTTTAGTAAGGTTGAATCGATGAGGTTCTTTTGTCCGCTGATTATTCACGATAAATTGAATCGTAACGAGGAAAATCAGAAGTATTTAAGTCTCTGTTATTTCGGGGACTTTTCTAGAGTCCGACCTTGAGAGTTTGACCGTAAGAGGGTATATTATTTCTTTAGTCACTTGTTTAAACTCTGACGGTCAGATATTAAGATCCCCGAAAGTACAGTTATAAATACTTATATATATATATATTTTATGACTGCGAGTTATTAATGTATTTTTCGTCTGGACATTATCGGGATTCGGAATCTATATTGTCATACTAAATAAATTATTCTATTCTACTATATCTTGTCGTCAATTTAATTACCACTAACATAATAAACCAATCCCTTCCCTTCATCGTATCCCTCAACAATACTAAAACACCTCTTCATTATTAAAAATCACTTCTAAAATCATTCGCCTCATAAACAATTCACATGAGCTTGAAGCCAGCGATCGATGAAAAAAAATTAACAAAGAGCCTTTCCAGATTTTTCCATAAAACATTCACAATTAATATTCGATTGAGTAAAGAGTCTTTCTTCTATATACAGTTTATTCACCACACCATTAGCGTATATGGCGTTATACTTATAACACACGCCAATCAATTGAATGGCAAGGCGCCTGTTCTATACGCACAGGTGCGTATTATTCGTGCGAAAACCGTCGACTAAGCTCCGATCGTGCGAACAGATGCTTATCTTATAATATAATAGTCTATACGCGACGTCAGCCGAAAACGTCAATGCAACGTTTGGTCAGAACGGTTTTTTTTTCTTTCTATCAATTATCGATCGAAAGTAAAACGTAAAGTTTTGTTTTGTTATAGTTTTCTCTGGGTACTATATAACTTTGATAAATGAGCGGAAAATGATTGAATGTAATTATATCAGATAAAGGAATTATATTCGCGTCGCATTTGTCAGAGCCATTACGACGTAACTGCTTACTACAATTAAGACACTATTGTAATACCTTCGTAATTATGTCGAGGCATTTAACTCACCTGCGCGTCAATGTTTTTCTTTCTTATTATTTTATTTTTAATTTCCTCGAAAGCTCGAGCTTTATGAATCCCATCGCTGACGCCAGATGCGTACCTTTATTGCTTTATCCAAGCGCATAACTTGCATGTGCTACAGTAATAAAAGTATGTATCTTTATTAAAGCTCAATTATTTCCGTTTCTTTCATTAATATAATACTCCACGTATATGTAACTTTATTAGTCATTGTCCTTTAAAAAAATTACAATATATATGTGTATATTTATGTTTATTTTACGAGTCGAATAAATTCTTTTACGACAAAAATACAAAATGATAAATATATTACATTAAACCGTAAAAAGAAAGAATTAACTATTGATATATAAAATATACGATCATCATAACATAAAATAAAACTTTCATCATCGTGTCTTCAACACCACCACAGATCTCATTTAAATCACGTCTCTCTACACACGACCCGTCACACCGGCACATTACCACGAACAATAAACATGATTAAAAGACCTCCAATCAACCCATTGATATTACGAACCTCCGTATATATACCCTCGCTTCTATCCCTCCTTCGTTCCTATACACACTTCTCTACTTCAATGAAGACGCCTTGGCGTTCGTGGGCGGTGGCGGCAAGGTCGCATATTGATTGAACAAAAAGGAAAGGAGAAAGCATCTACTATACTATAAGCGCTACGGCGACTCAACTTATAATCTCCGACGACGACGACGCGTCGCCGGCGTTAATTGAACCCGTCCGCTTCCTCTTCGGCTGGCTCTTACTTCCGTTCGAATAACCGCCGTCGTCGTTGGTGGTGGGTTATTGTCCCACGAATGTGTGTGCGTATTTTTTTTTTCCTTTCAAAAGAAGAAGTGTACAGGAAGAAATCAGGAGACATGGTTGCGTGTGATTATTTGATGTAGGGGTGGTGTGGAAGAGTTGTGGATGCTATTTGGAAGAGAGAGGAGTTGAGGAAGAAAAGAGGTTGATTAATGAACGTGGGTGTTTGGGTTTGGTGAGAGCGAAAGTTTAAATATAGCTGTATTGGCGGGTTGGAATGAGACTGTGGTGGATAGGAGACAATGCTTGTATTGAAAACATAAGGGTGACAATATTGTTCTGTGTACGATGTTGGCCGAAGTCAATATAGTTGACGGTGATGTGGCAAACATTGTTATAATTATTTTATATGTATATCAAGAACGATTGTTACATGAATTTCAAAAAATGGTATGAAAAATATTGGAAAAGCAAGTGTTTATGGGGATGAACAAAAATTTGCTTTGTTTTGAAATTAAGATAAAGATTAAACTTGATTGAATACGTTTTGTGAATTTAGTTGAAAATCTAATATTATTAGCACCAAAAAGTCAGTAAAAATTCAGTTCTTTCATTTTTATTTACAAAGTTTATATGACTTTGTCCGTTTGAAGTATATGGCATTTTTTTCTTAGAATATGACGTCAATTTCTTTGTTCGACACTTTTCTATATAGCAACCAAAAAGTTTCACTCAAATTGAGAGTCTTTCACAATCACAACAGCATTAGCAAATTTACCGTCTAGATTTTCAAAAAAACAAACATACATTTTCGATTTAAAGTTTTCCCTATACATCATCTTCCTCCCAACTTTGTACTAATGAACAATCCCCATTACACACTCACCAACTCCCCCAATGTTTCTTCACTCGCGCTAAAACTCATCTCTTTCCAAATACATTCCTATATACGCAAGCATACCCCATTACACTTCTTACACAAGATCCCAGCGACACGAAAAATCCATAAAAAATAATAATCCACCGTCTCTTTCCGCAAGCTCCTACTCCTTCATTAAAAAACAAAACCAACCGCACTACTACTACTATACTCCTTCTACTCCTTTTCTCTTCCTCCTCAATGCACTCGATAACAATGGGCTCGAGAAAGAGAGAGAGAGAGAGAGACTCACGCCACCCTCGCTTCTGGGTTTATCTTTCCACGCGCGCCGGGGCATACTAATAAAAGGGACGTACGCGTCCTATATATATATATAATTCCTTCGCCGTAAAGCCAAGCGACACAAAGCCGAAGTTTACAGTCTCGCTCTCACTCACTCTCTACTATACTCGTAAAAAGCGAGTGCGAAATGTATGTATGTATGTATGGGTGGGTGAGTGAGTGTGTGTGTTTGTATAGCTGGACGACGATGCCATTAAGCGCGCCCGTCATTCGAGGCATTGCAATGTGACTCGCGCCCGGATCGCCGATTGATATCGCAAGAGCGTGCGAGTTCTCGGCGAGCCGCAAGAGCGACGAGTTGCTACCTCGAATACGGATCGGATGGATGGCTCGGAGGTTTTAGGATTGCTGAGTGCGAAGGTTAATGGACGTTGTATATGCCTGGATGATGGTGATGGTTGGGAGTAAAAGGCTCGATTATAGCGCGTTAAGAGTTTTTATTTGTATATAACTTTATTGTGATTCCCATAGCTAATGTATATAGGTATATATAGATTGGTAGAGTTTTGTTGGCATGTTTGAGACGGGAGAAGTATAACAATTTATTGGATAAGCAGTGTTGAAGTGACGTTTTGAGAATTATTTTGGTATGGTTTTCAGTTGGTATTATACATAGATAATGCTCTCTAAAGTTGAATTAGTGAAAAATCGACTAAAGATTAGTGAAAATTGCTCCACCGAAACATTAGTGAATATGCACTAATGAAATAATAAATATTCACTAATTCTTAGTGGAAATTAACATCCACTAATTTAAATAGTGAAACTCCTCTTTTTTAATTAGTGGATAGTTCTATGTATTTCCACTAGGAATTAGTGAATATTTACTATATCATCAGTGAATATTCACTAATGTTTCTGTGGAGCAATTTTCACTAATCTTTAGTGGATTTTTCACTAATTCAACTTCAGAGAGTGGTTGGAGAATTTATTGAAGCTTAGAAATAAATCATGAGCACTGAGCGCGGGGCTCGGAACTGTTAATAAAACTGGTTCCATTATTACTATGAGATTTCTAGAGAGAAGATTATTTTCCGTTTAGCAACAAGCTTTTAGAATATTAATTTATATCATACTCTCTAAAGTTGAATTAGTGAAAATTGCTCCACCATTTCAATTAGTGGAAAAAACTATTAATTTATTGGTAAATATTCTCTATTCGATTAGTATTTTTTTAAACTACCAATTAAATTAGTAGTTTTAAAAAACTACTGAATGAAATAGTAAATATACACTAATAAATTAGTAGTTTTTTCCACTA